>RCUC01148563.1:0-22058 GCA_003697995.1 Taxidea taxus jeffersonii | reverse complement strand
TGTGTGTGTGTGTGTGTGTACACATGCATGTGCTCTTATGTGTATGCAGAGGAGATGAAGAGATAAGAAATGTATACAAGGAAGTTGGTAATTGTCACTGATATGCAACGTATGTGCATGTAGGCTGATAGTTTCCTGATTTGGGCACAAGTTCACGATGTTGTGATCCTCCCTGAGTTGCAACTTATTTCCATTACTGGCTGGCTTTCAGAAACTTCCAGGCATGTTGGATGGACATTCTTCTTTGGTGTTAACAATTCTTGGGAAGAGCATAATTTCTACCCTCTAGTCCCCTGGAGTCCCTGGCTGTTTTCAATTCTGTGAGAACAGGTCACAAATCATAGACTCAAAGCTGGCACATACCCAAGGGAATATTTATTTTGGTTTCATCCTCACCAAATTCATCTTCTACATTATAAACTTTGTTGTGTTTTCCACATGTATCAAGTTGTGGGTGTTATATTTGGAGTATTGTCCAAATATAATACAGCATCTACATTAATTTTACTCAAAAGAGAGAAGAATTCTTAAACATAGAAACAGAAATAATGCAAATTGGTATAACCCACATTAGGTTAAATTACCTTAAGCCATATACAAATACTTACTACATTATTACCATGAAATAGATCTTATAGAGGTCCTGTATAATATATATAAACTAAATGTATATATATATATAAAGTATATGTGTATAATACATATTATATACATATTAAATATATATATATATAAAGTTGTCTTAATAAACAGAATGTTATTGACAATAGTTCCACAGTTGGATGTTCAATATTGATTGCATCTTCTTTTGCTTCCCTCCAGAAATAATAATTTCTTAAATTTTTTATTAGTTTTAATTTTAAAATTCATTTATTTATCATAATTGGCTAAAATAACAGAAATCTGGGCTCAGGAAACAAACTCCTCTGATTTTGTTACTGAAATCTATGAGATGGTTTTATTTTGTCTCATTTTAAAGGTTAGCATGAGTAATGGCTATACATAAAAATTATTTGGACAATTGACACTTAAATGTACTGCAGATTCAAAGTCCTTCTTACCCAAAATTCACAGTTTAATTAAAATTTCCCTGTAGTTAAAATTTCCTCCTATTTTTGGAGCAGAAACAGCTCTAACATTAAAAAGCCTTATTTACTCAGCATACTCAAAATGGTCAACAAATTATTTTTTTAAAAGGAAAGACTATCACAAAGCAGAGGTGAATAGAATACAATGTATAATGCATTAAATACAAGAGAGACTGCATTTCACAAACACTGAAAGAGAGATGTGAAGGAATGGCATTCTGAGAATCAAGCCTTTTTTTTTTTTTTTTTTTTTCTGTACACTGAAAGAATTGGGTACTGGGGCTGTGGGAAGTTCCTTAGGTTTTTGAACTTGGATTCATGTAGAAGTGTTTAACATGCCAATCAGCTACATACTATGTTTGATGATTTCTTCTGGGATTCATTCTCGGGGTTGTTGGTTTCATTCAGTTGCTTTACAGTCTCTGAAAAAGGTTTCTCTCACTACCTGTTGTGCATTCCCATTTACCACTGTGGGGTTTTTCTTTCCATCTCTCCCCTGAGTTCTTTTGGTTTGATTTCTTTATTCACTGTGGTTGCCTCTTATCCCATGCTATCTGTTAAGCCACCAAGATGGCCTGATGCTTATCACAACAGTATATCTGTTGTACATTTCAGCCTCTTGGTATTTTTTTTTTATTGAGAAGGTAATCATATTTGTGAGAGGTCATGGCTTTATTGATAAAAATGTACATTTACCTTTTTCCAGTTGAATTTTTGAAATATTGAACATTACAACATTTTCTGCAGTGGAGGAAATATGGTATATGAATCTATGTGCCTTGCTTTTTTCAGTGCTCCGTTTTGGGGTGGCAAATAAGAAATTAGTTCTAGCTTAAGGGAAAAAATAACACTGCATAATTAGCAGGGTTTTCCATGGACTAAGAAAAGAAAGAAATATAAATAGGAAAGTGGAAAAGTGACTTCTTTAAAAGATGAGCACTATGCTAAAAATGCAAAAGAATTGGGAGAGGGGAACGCCAAGGCCATTGAGATCTGTAAATCTAAAAAAGGCAGAGAAATCTCAGGGAGCTGTGTTGTGGGATAGCATAGCTCGGGGCCTGGGATCCCTAGGGGTTAGGCTTATGGAGATGTTGAGATCGTTGGTAAAGACACTTAATGGGCCTGAGCAACATGGTCTGCGCTGGGTTGCGATGAGTCAAGAAGAGCAATGACAATGTAGTGTGAAGAAAGTGCCACAGTAAATCAGAAGAGTCAGGTTCCTAATTCAATTCTCATGAGTCAGATGCTCATTCTCCTTAGTTCTCTTTCCTATAAGATTTAGTCAACAAATACTGATTCTACAGCTACAGCATTTTAGAGTCTGAGTTAGGTTTTGAGGATCTAGCTAGGAATAAAATAATCATGATCCCTGAACTTCTGAAATTTAATTTTAGAAAATATATAGACAATGAACAAATAATGCACAGATTAACAGTTACAGGTTGTGACATGTTAAACAGGAGAAATGTAGGCTTGTGAAGAATATAACTTATTAATAATGGGCAAATAAAAAATAATGAGAGAATCAGCAAAAACATCACTGAAGAAGCAAAATCTTATAAAGGATATTGAGGCATTACCCAGATGAACCTGGGGGGAAGTATTTTTCAAACTGGAGGGAATAGCATGGGTAGAGACCCTCAGACAAGAAAGGTTTGATGTATTTGAAAATCTGAAAGAAGGCCAGGGTGATAGGTTTATGACAAATGAACAGGAGGAGACAGAAGGCCCTCACTGAGTTGAAGAGGCAAATCGGGGGAGAAATCACTTAAGGCTTTATATACAAGCTACAGTGTTTTGATTCCTGCTTAATTATAACAGGAGCCTATTAAAAGTAATACAATTTAGGCAGAAAAGTGACAAGATTATATTGGCATTTAAAGAAGCTCACTTGGGGCTCATAAGTGTCAGAGGGCTGCCTGGGTGGTTCAGTCAGTTAAGCATCTGCCTTCGGATCAGGTCATGATCCTGGGGTCCTGGGATCAAATCCCACATCAGGATGCTTCTCCCCCTGCCTGCCACTCTCCCTGCTTGTGCATGCTCTGTCTCTCTCTTCCTGACAAATAAATAAAATCTTTAGGAAAAAATAATATAAAAAGAATGAATCTCAGATTTGGGGGCTGAGCAACTGATAGGATCCCATGTATTCTTTGGAGAATTAGATGATTAGAAAAGGAAAAACTGTGTGTGTGTGTGTGTGTGTGTGTGTGTGTATGCATCTGTGTGTCTGTGTAGGATACAGCTGTGTAGGGTGGGAGGGTGGGAAGAGATCAAGAATCTATTTGTGATCTGTTAAGTTAGAGTCACCTGTGAGATTGGAGACATGCTGTGAATTATTAGATGAGTCTACAGTCCAGAACACAAGACTGTGCTAGAAAGCTAAACAAGGGAGTAGTCTGTAAATACATTAAGCACATTTAAAGATATTTTTAAAGCCATGTTACTGGTTGAAACCACCCAAAACAAAACCTTTAGTTAATATAAAATTCAGAAGTTGGATCTTGATGAGGAGGTAGAAAAGAGAGACTGAGAAGTTGTGATCAGAGAAATGTGTGGAAAACCAGGAGAATATGGTGTCAGAGAAGTCCAAAGGAGAGAGCTTCTGTGTAAGATGAGGGCTGTAATGTGGAAGTCATTGCAGATCTTAGCAAAAGCAGTAAAAGTAATGGGCATATACTCCAGTGCGAAGTCTGCGAAAGAAAGAATGAGAAGTAAGAATATGGAAACAGTAAGTAAGGTGGTGAAGGGTCTGTGTGTAAACAGAGCAATTGATGTAAAAGGATTTAAAGTCAAGGAAGGTTTTTGTCTTGAAGGGAGATTTTGGAACACTTTTCCTTGTTGAGGTCAATAATGGAGGAGAAAATCCGAGTAGATGAAGGGTGATTGAATTTAGAGATGAAGTACAGGTTTTGTGTTGATAAATTTCATTTTTGTATTTTTTTCAAGATTTTGTTTATTTATTTGACAGACAGAGATCACAAGTGGGTAGAGAGGCAGGCAAAGAGAGGGGGGAAGCAGGCTCCCCGCTGAGCAGAGAGCCGGGTGCCGGACTCCATCCTGGAACCCCGAGATCATGACCTGAGCCGAAAGCAGTGGCTTAACCCACTGAGCCACCCAGGCGTCCCTTATTTTCATATATTAAGAAAAGAAAGCAAGATGAGTATGAAGATACAGTTTGTCACACTTAATGGCAAACAGTGAGTGTAGTGTCTGGTGGCTCTTTTGTTTTCTCTCTGATCGGAGGTCTAGCATAGCTGAGGGCAAAGAAGAGAACACCATTAAAATGTTTCCTCATTCAGTTGAGAATTATAATTAAGTCACACAGTATAAACTGGATGGAAACATAGATATAATTCATCCTTTTACAGATGAGTAAACAAAAGCTCAGAGAGTTAGCCCTGCTGACTGACTGTAGAACCAGGACAATAGGGGGCAAGTCATCTATTTTTAGTCTAACAGAGTTCTCACAGATGCCTCAAAATATTAAGTAATCCCTAAGATAAATGCTCAACCAAAAAGAAAATGTGGTTATTCGGTCACTGCCTCACACTAAACAGGAATGATCTCAAATTATTGGCACTGCTCAACTATCATGAGGATATGAGGATTTTAACAAATTTTAAGGGACTCCTTGGGAGTTTCAAGGGAACAGTTTTCTTTAGAAACTGTGGCATGTTCTCCATGGTGCTTTTCCAAAGCGACAAGAGAATTGAAGGTAATTTTTAGAGATTAGCTAGTATTTCTAAACCTACAAGAGCTAGTCATCAATTAGGTAAGCAAGCAAACTGTGCTCAAGAGGCTTTAAAAAAAGAGATTCCAAAGCTCATTTATCAAACTATACACATTTGAAGAGCTTGGACAGGGAATGTCAAGGTCCTGTTGTTCTGAATATTTTCTGTCTGAGCATTTTTTCTTTTTAATTTGAACATATAGAAATCCTAATTAACAATCGGATTTAGTACATAATTTGCCTGAAGCAAGTAGGAACAAATGTGTGTCTGTGTGTGTTTGTGTGTGTGTGTGTGTGTGTGTGTGTGTGTGTGTGTAGTATGCCTTCATCCAATATTGTTTTTAAAAAATGTCAAAATATTTTATAAAAATAGATGACTTTTAAAAGGCTGTATTAACCTATACCCCTGAAGCAAATAATACATTATATGTTAATTAAAAAGGCTGTATTAAAAAAGGTACACTTTTCCATAAATGTATCCTTGACTATAGTTATAGCAGAGTGTATTTACTAGTGATAGGGTAAGCTGAGTTTTCTATTGTGACATTAAGACATTTTCTTTCTTATGAAAGAAGTTTCTTATGAAAGAAAATCAGTATTCACCACCTTTATACCTCAATCACTTATAAAGTAAATGATTTTCTCCAAGGGACAGTGTTCTTGAGAAAGAAATATAATTTTAACTCATGATTTTGCTAATGTCTTTTCAGCTATAGCTGGGGGGTATCACCAAACATCTTAGGGACCCAGACATGCAAAATAGTCTTAGAGGGATATATGAGGAGTTGAAGAAGTATCAAGGTAAAAGTATTAGATGAGTTAAAAAATAGAAGTTTGGCTGACATCCCCCAGTGGGTTATCAGGAAAGCCAGGCCCTTGAAAGTAAGTTGCCTCTGGAGTTCACACATAACTGAAATTAACTAATTTAGGAAGGCTTCCTGTCTTCTGGGTGATTAGATATTTGGGAGGAAGGAGTGCCTGAGTAGCTCAGTTCATTAAGCCTCAGACTCTTGACTTTGGTTCAGGTCATGATTTCAAGGCCCTAGGATCAAGCCCCATGTTGGTCTCTATGCTCAGTGAGTGCAGAATTTGCTTGAAGTTTCTCTATCTCCCTCTCCCCCATCCCTCTGTTCACAGGCTCGCTCTCTCACTCTCTCTCTTTCTCTCTTTAAAAAAATAAAAAAAGATTTTTGGGGTGGAAACTGTCTTCTTCAGCTTGTGACCATATCTAGAATTAGGTATCATCTAGATTTGCACAAATAGAGTAGCCATTAGCCACATATATCTGTTACCACTTTAAATGTAGATGATCTAAGTTGAGATGTCCTATAAGTATAAAATACACACTTGGATTTCAAGGATTGAGTATGGAAAAAAGAACTATTAAATATTTCAGTTGTTTAATGTTGAGTCCATGGAGAAATGGTAATAACTTGAATATATTGAGTTGAATAAAATATATTATTTTTCACCTTTTTCTCTTTTAAGGTAACTATAAGAAACTGCAAAGTTGTATAAGAGACCCAAATCTTTGGCTTATGTTAGATTTCTAATTTCTCTCATCTAGATACATTTTTTTCTATGAAGAGAAGTAATTATCTAGTCAGAAAATCTTCATGCTTTGTTTATCTAAGATGGATGATGAAATCCTTCAAGATAATTTGAGTTATTAGTGAACTGGAAGGCTAAATTGGCTTAGTTAACTAGTAGAGACAGCAGAAACTGCTAAGTTTTCCATTGGTATTTCCCAAAATGGACACCCAAGTTACTTGCCCCCATGACAAAGCCTTTCAGTCTTTCTTGTTTAAATGGTGAAATCCAAGTCTGCAGTTGACTTTTCATTAAGAGGATTACAGGTATCATTTGCCAAGTACCAAAAGTGTTTTGAGAGAAGAGAGGCTTTTCCCACTTCTCCTACTAACTGAAAATTCAATCATTCATTCATCCATTCATCAGCAAGTATTCATTGAACTTTCTGTACATGTGAGGTCCTGTGTTAGCGCTAAAGTTTT
The DNA here is from genome assembly GCA_003697995.1 of Taxidea taxus jeffersonii. Classification (NCBI taxonomy): domain Eukaryota; kingdom Metazoa; phylum Chordata; class Mammalia; order Carnivora; family Mustelidae; genus Taxidea; species Taxidea taxus. Next base: position 15,228 of record RCUC01148563.1, on the reverse strand, counting down.
AAAGATTACAAATATTAACACCTGACTAACAGTTCAGAACCTTTTGGAATGACAGATGGGTAGTGAATAATTACCATAGAATATGATCAGTACATCAGTGTTACAATAGACTTGAATATAATATATTTTGTTAGGTTCTGACTAGGAATACATGGAGGGGTTGAAAAGGCTTCACAGACCAACTTAATATATTTACAGGATCTTGATGTTTAAGAAAAAAATTCCAATTAAAGGGAGAATACAAACTTTTATTGGCACCCACCATGTACCATAGGAAGAGCACTTTCCTCTGGATTGTTTCTTTTAATCCATAGCCTTATGATACTAGTATTAGTCTCCTCATTTCTATAAAGGGAATGGAGAATATCATTTCATTACAAGTTGCATATTCTGTGTCAGAGAGCTGTGATAGTGTTGTGGTAGATACTCAAGAAATACTTCATAAATACTAGAGAAATGTTTGCTAAAAATGAGTGGGGGGAGAAACAGAGCCACTTAGATTAGTGATCAGAGAGTGTCAGAGCAAGAAGGAACTCAGGAATCCCATCTAATCCAATTCCCTCACTTTAAAGGTTAAGCCCAGGAGAATTCAGTTGAGTTGCCTAATGCAGTTAAAATGACAAAAGAAGACTGAGTAGGAGCATAGGGTTCTGTTCTAAAGTACAGATTTTTCTCAAGAGTTCAAGATCATAGCCTCTCAGCCCCAGGGCCTACAAAGAAGAGTTTCATCAAAAGATGCACTTTGGGGGGCACCTGGGTGGCTCAGTGGATTAAAGCCTCTGCCAGCTGCTCAGGTCATGATCCCAGGGGTCCTGGGGTGGAGCCCTGCATGGGCTCTCTGCTCAGCAGGGAGCCTGCTTCCTCCTCTCTCTTTGCCTGCTTCTCTGCCTACTTGTGATCTTTGTCTGTCAAATAAATAAATAAGATCTTTTAAAAAAAAAGACGCACTTTGGTAACAACACTTATCAAGCCCTTCTATCATTTACTGTAAGTCTTCAGCTTCTTTATATAAGATTCCTTTGTGTATTCTCCTGTTTAGAGTTGCAATTACAATATTTTTGATAATGTTTTCATATCATCTTCTGTTTTTAAAAATTCTAATAATTTTCCCTCACCTTTCCTTGCTTTCCTAAATAGTTGCTCCTTTAACAGGATCTTCTTCAGGCAGTTGTGGTAATAACAAAGCCTCAAGATATATAGGACCTTCCCTGTTAATCAATTTGACAAACAATTACTGGTCTTACTTTAAATGAAGCACTTTGTTGAGAATTTGGAGATAGATAGTTATCTGTACTCTAGATCCAGGGGCTTTATAGCTGGTAGCACAGATGTATGCAAACAAAACAAAACAAAACAAAACAAAGAAACAGATATTGAACACTTAAATTTTTCTAAGTGCTTTGCCCCAATTGTTTTATCTAATTATTTACAGCAGTTCTATGAAGTATGTTCTCTTACGCATTCAATTAAAGAGAAAACTATGGCACATAATTTAAGTAACTTCCTCAAAGTCACACAGATTGAAAATGATGAAACCATAATTCAAACTCAGCGCATTTGCTGTAGAGAAGCCATTCTTATCACTAAACTATATTGTCTCCTACTAAATCCAAATAAATACGATTAAATACAGAATGCAGTATAGGAACATCCTGTGGATACACAAAGGAAAGTAAAGAGAGAAGACTTCATGGAGGATGTGCCTTTGGTGGCACGTCTGAAAAAATAAAGTAGTGAGGGCTTATTGGTAAGGGAAGAAAGGCATTCCAGGCTGGCAGAGACGTGATGCACAGAGAGCTTGAGAATGGTAAAGAGTATGTTGGTTTCAGAACATACAATGTGCAGAAAGAAGAGAGTATAGAGAGGTAGGCTTGACCTAACCATGAGGAACCTGAGGAGTATAAAGTATACTATGGAATTTGAATTGCATACTTTTTAAGAAATGGATGGTTCTAAGAATGTTTTAAAGGTTCTGAGGATAGGAATAACATGAGTCAACATATATTTTAAGAATAATCACCTAGGCAGCAGTGTGAAGAATTAGAGCCAGGGGGATTATGTACATCTTTCACGTTAAAATTTAGAATCAGAAGGAAGCTTACTTTAGTAGGAATGGAAATAAAAAGGGCATACATGAGAAATTTTATGGAGGCAGATTCAACAAGACTTGGTGGGAAACAGCTATGAAAAATGAGAGTTGAAGAGATTGGAAATTAAGGCTGACTCTCTGCCCTGGTTAAAGAGGATGAGAGTATACTGTGCTCAGAAAAACAAAAACAGAGGCAGGTTTGTAGGGAAGGAAAACAAATTAAGTTTAGACAAGTTGTGCCTCTTTGATTCGTTTATTCATGAAATATTCATCCATCAATTTATAATAGACCTTATGTTATATTCTAGAGTTACTATAAAGAACAAGAAGATAATGTTCCTGCCTTCAAGACACAGTCTGTGGTAGGGATGCAAACATTAAACAAATAAATATACAAGCAAGTATTTAATCATGATGCTACAAAGGGAAAGTCAGAGTGCTGTAAGAGCTTAAAATGGGAACTCAGTCCAGATAAGTTAAGAGTTACTTCTATGAAGAAGTAATATTTAGGTAATATTTAAATTGGAATAATAGTTAGCCAGTCAGAGATGAATGGTAGTATTTCAGGCTATGAAAACATCAGATGTCAAGTCTTTGAGGGAGAAGGAATTTGATAAGTTCCAAGAAGTTAAGAGAGAAATCAATGAAGACTGAGGCTGTAGAAGAAAGCAGATTATGAAACACTTTATAGACCATGTAAAGATTTTGAGTTTTTTCTTAAAGGCAATGGAATAACATTGAAATATTTGAAATGTGGGAGTAACAAGTTCAGAGAAAAGTGGGTTTGATGAAGGCAAGGATGGAAAAAACAAATTTGGAAGCTTTTGCTATAATACGGTTGAGAGATGATAGTGGTTTGGAACAGAGTGGAAACAATGGGAGTGAACAGAAGCAGATATATTTCAGCTATATTCTGAAGACAAAAAGAATACTGTGTGGTTAGCTGACATACATGAGAGTTTGAATGAGGTGCAAGTAAGGAGTCCCAGATGTCAAGAGTGAGAACTCAGTGGATGGCTATGCTATTTCCAGAAGTGAGAAGTTTTGGAGGAGGATAATATCTTCAGGGGATGATGACAGTATTTTCAGGAGAATATTTTCTCAGTATCTTCAAGAAATGATTAGGATGTTCTGAGTGCCAAGTATTTTTGTGAGGCACCTCAGTGCCTGATTTTTCTGGTTGACTTGGATCACAAGTCTGGTTGACTTGGATCACTGGTTCTTGGATCACACCATCACCATGCCTAAGCCAGTGGCAAAGATAGTCTGCCTCCCTGAATGATGAAATAAAATTTCTAGAATTTATTCTCATTCCCTCTGGTTGGCCTTACTTGTATCTTGTGGTCATCTCTGAAGCAATCACTGTAACAAGGAGGACAGAACATCCAATTCATTAAAGTTGATTCACAGGGCTGTGGGAGGTAGGAAACACATGACTGAGAGTGAGGGACAGTGACTTCCTCAGCAGAAAAAAGAGGTAGGATTGCCAGAAAATGGATAAATAAATTATAAAGACCAAAATAATGGCTTTCTGCCACCAAATATAATAACTGAAGTGGTAAAAGTGAATAAAGAAAGATAAAAATGTGTAGTTTGACATTTGGGGAGGGCATCTTTGTGAAAAATACAGTTAGAACTCTATTTCTGAGTTCAGATGGAGGCCAGTACTTGATGTATAGATGTGAGTTTTTGGCAGAGAAGTAGTAGTGAAAGCTGCAAAGAGTATAGAGTGAGAACTGACCCTTCAGCAATACCAGCAGAGAGTAAGAGTAGGAAAAATGAACCCAACAGTGGGACTGATGAGTGAAGGACAGAAAAGAAGGAGGGCAGCCAGGGGTGTGGAATGGAATCCTGTGCAGAGACCATAAAAGAATAGTCAGTAGAGTATCATTGATAATCTTGGAATGAGCAATTTTACTGAAGGTAGGAATAAAAACTATATGTATTACTTTATTCAACAAACAATTATTGAGAACCTACTGCTTGATAAGCACCATAGCCAAAGACCTTCCTCTTCCATTCCAACAATTCCCTAAGTGTGTACTGTACACCAGGGACCATTCTAAGTATTCTGTTTGGGAGCAGGGTCTTGGTGGTAGTTATAAATATGAAAAACATCTCTCGAGGAGCTTAATGTCTAGTGATACAGGTAATAAACATGAAAATAACTGAGTCAAAATGTAACAAGGACCAAAAAGATGCACACAAGATACTATGAGAAATCAGGAAAAAAGATGGAATCATATCTGGTCAGAAAACTTGAGATGGGCCCTGGAGAATAGGTAAGAATAAGAACAAAATTTTGCAAGTGGAAAAGTGGATATAAGCAAAGATGATACAGTGAATATGTACAAGGATTATTAAGTCCAGTTTGGCTGTAGGCTATCAGCAGGGGACCAGTTAGCAAACTGGATTGGAACTACCCATCTAGGCTCTGATAACAAGCCAAGCCATTTGTTGAGTCATTAAAAAAAAATTGTATGGAGTGAGGTACTAAAAGTCATGTTTAGAATGGACTTCAGATGATATTCCAGAAAGAGAGGCAGAGAGGCTCTTTAGAAAGCTCTCAGATAATCCAGGGGATTATCTGGCTGGCGAGGGCCTGAATGAAATAAGAGGTTCACTGTGGGTGTGGAATTCATGACACACAGTTACTGGATTGGTAGAAATGATACGGAAAGGGAGGAAATCAAAAGTACCTCTGAGTTTTGTGAAAATAGTGGTAAGAGTGATAAAAACAAGAGAGGGATGAGGGGAAGCAGATTTGAAACTCCTATTTTGTGAGCATGACCTCCCTGCTGGATCTCTTTTGTTGACTCCCATGCATCTGGCTGTGAGCACACTGAGCTGTAGAATGATTGTAGGCTGAGCTAAAAATAGATGAAGCTTTCATGGTGACCAACATCCTGTGTTATTCTCTGGTCTCTTGGAACATGGACCCACTTTAGACATGACATTTTGTTTTGAAATACCACGTTCAGCAGCAAACATTATTGGGAACACTTAGAAGATTTTCTCTACATCAAATAGAAATTAATACATTTGATAATTACTTTCTAAAAGATACACGACTTGTAAGCCTTAAAGTCTTATTAATTGCTGCTCATCATATCACGGCTGGAAATTAGAGAAAATAATAGTGTATACTGATTTGATATGGAACAACCCACCTCCACGTGGGAGGGAACAAGAGTAAAGTTACACACAGTTTTGGCCCATGGCAAGATTCTGTGAATGAGAAAAAACAAAACAAAGAATGAATATCTAAAATATTTTTTATAATTACTGTCAGGAATTCAGATACTGGTCTGTACTTATCAGAAACTAAATATATATATATATAATTTTAATAATTTTATTAATAACTTCACTTATTTGTGGTTTATTGGGCAGTAGAACTTATACCAAGTGTATCATAAACATTATCTCATTAATCCTTTTAATAGCACTGCAAGGTAAGTTTTAAAACTCTTGTAGCAGTGTGCCTATTTTACAGATGGGGAAGTTGAGATTCAGAAAGTTTAAGCAGATGCTAGAAGTCTCACTAATTCGTGTGGCATAGCCAAATTTAAAACCTATGTTTTCCTTACTCCAAAGCCTGCACTCCTAACCATTATGCTATATCCATCCATTTCTTTTAAGCTCTGCCCATAAAGAACAGTGCTGATTCTAAATCCCAGACCCTAGTAGACAGCACCCACCAACGAACATTTCCCCAGACTGAGAAATGTCCTGGGGCCTACATATGACTCCTCTAATGCTCCACAGTACCCAGCAAATTCAATATGAAAAGCCATCACACATACCTTTTTCTGCCAGCTGATGCATAACCATCACGCTATCTATCTTGTCAGGGCAAAGGGGTTGTTTTCTCTCCCAATATATGTGTTTCCTCTTCATGCTATTTAACAGAAAAATCATGCCAACCCCCTTCTTCCTACTTCTGCACTAAAACCCAAAATAACCGTAATATCCCTTTTATCTAATGGGATGTTCTTCTTACTCTTTCCCCCTGAAATCAGAGTAAACCTTAAAATCACGTCACATTTTAACCAGTCCCTTCACTGTGTTCCAACGACTATAGTTACTCCTCACAGACACCTTCGGGAACAAAACACTATTCGTGGAAACGAGCATTATGAAATTGTAATCTTTAACACAAATATTTGAAAAGACATAATACATGATTGTTCCTCCTTCACAGATCCTGAAGCTGTATTTTGGTTACAAACTGTGCAAGCCTCACTTTATTTCTGAGGGAATGATGTCATTTCTGCTGGGTTCTGTAAATTATAGAACTCCTCATAAAGGAAAGGAAATGGATAGTGGATGGTGTTTATAGACTTCTAAATGTTGTAGACCCAGTATATTTTAATCTGTGCTGTGCTTTCCGAGAGTACAAAATGGCCAGCAATTGGTTTGGAACACCAGAGGGCCAGCGCTTAAAAGTGTCTCCCACTCAACAGCCAGTCTCTGTAGGTAAAGGCTGATGGTGTGTTGTATCTCGTGAGATAAAGATACCAGCAGGGAAGGCAAATGTTATGGGCCAGATGTAATAATGATTAGGAACATCAATGAGCTGGAAATTTGTTAGAAAGAAATCTCCTGGCTAAAAGAAGTTCTGCCAATTTATTGGTTTGCTTACCAGGCAATTCCATGGCTGGCATTTTTTTCTTAAACAGACACAGAGAGAGTGGGTACTGGAGTGGCTCAAGGGTTGTGAGTTTAAGGCCCGCACTGGGCTCCATGCTGGGCATGGAACCTACTTAAAAAAAATAAAAGAGAGAGAGAGAAAGGGAGAGAGAGAGAGACAACAGAAGGTTTAAGAAAGAATGGTCATGAAGATGGCTGAGAAATGAGGCCTGCTTGCCCTAGAGAAAACACAGGGTTAAATGGTGTATTTCTCCTACCCTGTGAGCAATGGGTGAATATCACAGGCATAAAGCTATCTTCAGGCTTAATGAAAGAAAGAACTTTCTGACGATTAGAATGACTTTAAGATGAAAAATCCTGCCTCCCTTAGTGAAAGAGATCGATCCTAAACTAAAGACTCTTGTCGAGTCAGAATTGCAAATAATATATGGATGTTGGACACCTTAGGATTCCCTGGCATTCTAGTTTCCAACGCAACAGATGGAGCTTAGCCTCAGTAAGCGGAATTGTTTGTGAATGTTGTTTATTTGGAGGAAAGAGGATTAAGGGAGGAGGGGAATCTGGAGGAGCTGTTAATGAATACAAGGCAAACTCTCAAAAAGCCTTGACCTTTCCTTTCCCTGAACCCAGGACTCTCCGGGACATTTAGCACTGCTCTGGATTATTACAGAGGGTTCTCACATACACATAAAGCAGGAAAATGGTGTTTTTCCCACGTGGATACTAATTTTTTGTGTGTTAAGCCCACCAAAGTTATAGGATGGATTTTAAATGGATGCCCTTTGGGGATTCTGTGACTTAATTCGGATAAATCATTCACATGGTGGGAACTTAAAAGCCAACAAGGAAAATATTTTGATGAGCTCTTTCCAAAGCATACTTTATGAGGAGGTTCTCCCTCACTTTTAAGAAAGTTGCCTCTGCTGGCTTTTTTCCTGTCTTGTTATGTTCATTAATTCCTAAATGCTAACGCCATAGATCAACATGGTGTCATGGGATCAGAACAAAGTTCTGGAAAGATTAAATGAAGCATCCTATTATTTTATAAAACTTTACATTAGAAAATTGGGAAAATATAAAAGAGCCAAAATGACATTAAAATGACCAGTGATCCCACCACTCAGAGAAAGTCACTGTTTACATTGTAACACTATTGCCCTGGCTTTGCATGTATGAAAATAATAATTTTTGCAATATAAGAACAAAATGTACCTAGCTTTGTGGTCTGCTGTTTTGTTAAAATGGTGTTATAAGCATTTCATCATGTCCTAACATATTCTAAAAAAAGAAACATACCATGATTTCAAGTCCTAAATTTTAGTACCTTAGTCCAATCTTCTGCTTTCAGATAGTTCCATACAATTATTTAAGACTACTCTTACCTGCACCTCCCCCCAAAAAGGTTTACCTTACCTCATTTTGGTAGACTAGCTTTCTACCTGACTTTAAAGCTAAACAAAATATATTCTTTATGACCATAAACTCATTTCTTTTTCTTGTCTCTATATTGGAGAGTTAAACATCCTTAAAATGTTAATATTCCCTTTCAATCTTGAAAATTAGAAATCTTTTGTGACTGCTTTCTTCCTTAGAATAACAATGCCATTGTCAGAAAGGCAGGATGACACAGGGAAGAGTGCACACACTTGGGAGTCAGAGTGATCAGGATTTGAATTCTGCTTCTGTCATTTCTTAGCTGTATACACCCGGGGTCTCTTCTATAAGATCATTTAGACTTCTCTGGACCTTAGCTTATTCTTCTGTGAAATGGACTGTACATATGGATTAAGAAAACATGCTTGAAGTTTCTTGATTATTATAAACCCACGCTTAGTTAATACTTATTGATTATAAGTTCCCTTCTATTTATGGTTTGATAAGCTGTCCTGTCTGTTCTTTCCAAGCTCTGTCATTACCCAACTTTGGTCAGCCACACAGTGAACACCTGTGAACCTGTAAGGCTGAATGGAGGAAACTGGAAACTTTTCTATTGTCTTTACCTGTGACCTTTATTCTAAAGGGAAATCCACAGAACTGAATGATGTCCAAGACAATAATTAATAATAGTAATAATAAATATATTTATTTATTGGAAATAAACATATTACATGAAAAGGTTAATTAATTGAAAGGAGAAATTTTTTTTAAAGAACTGCTCCCAGATAGAAGTCAGGCCACGACTTAAGTTAAATTGAAAAAACAGGGCTGTGAATTAATTGGTAGCTACTGCCACCAAGTGGTAGGAAAATACGTCCTTAAAGACTAGGATCCAGTAATCCTTTAAGGGGAAAAGTTCCCTTACCACAATTTAGAAATTTATCTGTGGACCTGAACTTATGTCATCTGTTCCCATTGCATCACTACCCTAACAAAGAGTTGGGGTAAAATTATTATTGGAAAATCCTAAATTAGTTCAGCCACTAGAGTTAGAAAGGCCAGTGTTTGAATACCACTTGTGCCAAATGCCAGCCGTATGGTGTGAAAAAGTTGTCTGAGGATCAATTTTCTCATCTGAATATGTGAATTAAATTAGGTGATGTGTTTAAAATGTTTAGCCCAGAGCCTGATATCTAGCAAGTGCTCAACAAATGTTATCTCTTATCTTTTTGATAATGGCCATTCTAATGAGCATGAGGTAATATCTCATTATAGTTTTAATTTGCATTTCCTTAATGACTAGTAATGATGAGCATCTTTTACGCACACCTTGTCCTTGTAGAAATTTTTTTTTACTTTTTAATATATTGAATTGTATGTGTTTTTAATATATTTTGGATATATATTTAGATATTCTGGATATTAATCCCTTATCAGATATATGATTGCAAATATTTTTTTCCCATTCTGTAGGTTGTCTTTTCACTTTGTTGACAGTTTCTTTTGCTGTGCAGATGCCTTTTAGTTTGATCTAGTACCACGTGTTTATTTTTTATTTTGTTGTAGGTGCTTTAAGTGTCGTACTCAAAAAATCATTATCAAGATCCATGTTAAGCAGCTTTCTTCCTATGCTTTCTTCTAGGAGTTTCATGTTTCAGGCTTTACATCGAAGTCATTAACGCATTTTGAGTTAATTTTTGTGAGTGGTGTAAGACAGTGGTCCAGTTTCATTCTTTTACATGTGAATATCCAATTATCTCAGCACCATTTATTTCTCTGTTGAGCATCTTGGTTCCTTTGTCAAATATTAGTTGAGTATATGCTTCAGGTTATTTCTGGGCTCATGAGTCTATTCCATTGTTACGTTTTTTCTGTTTTAATGCCAGTACCATACTGTTTTCATGACTATTGCTTTATAGTACATGCAGAATTCAGGAAGTGTGATGCCTCCTGCTTTGTCCTTTTTTTCCTCAGGATTTGTTTGGCTATTTGGAGTCTTTTTAGGTATCAGTTATAATGTCTCTTTTCTTTTCATTTATAATTTGTTTATTGAGTCCTTTCTCCTTTTTCCTTGGTTAGTCTAACTAAGGGTTTATCTATTTTATCTTTTCAAAGAACCAATTCTTAGTTTGGTTTATCATTTCTATTGCTTTTCTGTTCTCTCCTGCATTTGTTTCTGGTTCTGATCTCTATTATATCCTTTCTTCTGCTGACTTTGGGCTCCACATCTGGTACTAGCTTTGCTCTGGGGGCTTTCAGCTCTGCCTTCCTGCTCTCTGCTTGAGTGCCACTGGGCCGTATAGCTTCAGAGCTTGTTGCCAGCCCTTCTGGTCAGATAGGCCCAGAAAACACTCCCCACAGCAGGGAGGGCTGTGAGTCAGCTCTCTGCCTGGGCATGGGCAACTCGGGCTCTAGGGCCAGCAGAACTCCTCACTGGGTATCTGAATCAGGCATATCTGCACCCTGTTGAGTTCCCTGGTTAGTGTGTGTATACCTGACCTGGTTCTACAGATGGATAGAGATGCTGGTTGGGGTTACTTTGGGTGGTACCAGCTCAGGTACAAACTCAGTCTACTGAGATCCCTGTGCTGGTGGTTACAAACCTCTCCCCTACTTATCTATCACAGTCACACTCCTGATGGTTAAATCCCATAGATTCCCTTGTAATCCCCATGGTATGAGGTCAGAGTAGGGACTCCCACAAAATGACCCACAGTGCCGGTAGGGTTGGTTATCCCTCCTGGGTTCTCTTTTCTCGCTGGAGGAACCAGAGGCTCATGCAAGACTTTGCTGTGCGGTGACGTGCGGTCTGGGGGAGGAGCAATGTGGTCAATATGTAGCTGCATTTTTACCCTACAAATACAGTCTGTCTTGGTCTCTGTGGGGCCATGGGGTGCCTCAGTCTGTGTTCCAGGGTTCTCTCAGTGGGGTCTTCTTGAATAGCTGTTAGTTCTTCTCATGAGGGGGAGCGAAGTCAGAAACAATCTCTATCACCTTCTTGATCATGTCACCCTAAGTTCTAAATCTAGATCTGGCTGTAGTTCCTTCCTGCTGAGGTTCTAGGCAAAATATTAAAGTCCCCCAACTCCCACAGTACTATAAAGAATATAAATTAACTAATGTTTTGGCAAGTGGCCTAAACTATAAAATCTGTCTGTGGATGCCAGTTACAATTTTATACACTAGGAACCGTAAAGAGTCCTCTATTATTAACCTTAAATAAAAAGAAAGGTAAAAATAGCACAGCTGTTTCTGCACTTACAGTAAATTGTTACCTGGCTTTCTATATTCGGTAGTGTCAATTAACCATACCTGTCTACATTGTCTTGGCTAATTTATGGTCACAACAATAAATAGCCCAAGACGCTGAGGAGCCTGAAATGTCTTCTGTTGCATCAGAGGTAGATTACAGTGCCACTTTTGGTCAGTACACTCCACTTCTTTGAAAATGGATCTTGTAGCCATGTGGTAAATTAATCTCAATCAGAATGTCAGTATATTTCATAGAATTCTACTTCAGTCTCTTGTCAGAATTGTACCGATCTGTCCTCTGCACCCTAAGAGGTGGCCATTCAGTCACTCTCCAAACATTCCCAAGGGGACCTCATTCCTGTTCTGAGGAATCCCAGGCTACCTTGTGGACAGGTCTGTTCATAAGAAAAATGCTCCTGGTAATGAGTGGAAATCTCCCTCTCTCTAACTCCTAGCCATTATTCTTGATTACAACATTTAAATCCAGAAATTATAGGCAACACTTTAAACCAACCCCATTTCCCAGATACTCCAATGAACAGAATTTTTGATAGTCCTGGTTCTAGCCTATGAATATGCATGTCCTGCAGGACCAAATGTACCTGTTCTTTATGATTTATTTTTCCTCAATCAGGTAATCTCATAGATAGGCATTTTTATGGTCTCAGTACTTTAAAGTGAATAAAAATAAAGGTCCTCAGAGTTATTTCATGAAATCTGGATAGAAATCAGAATGAAGGGTGCCTGGGTGGCTCAGCGGGTTAAGCCTCTGCCTTCGGCTCAGGTCACGACCAGGGTCCTGGGATCGAGCCCCACATCTGCTTCCTCCTCTCTCTCTGCCTACTTGTGATCTCTCTCTGTGTCAAATAAATAAATAAAATCTTAAGAAAAAAAAGAAATCAGAATGAAATGCAAAAAAAAAAAAATCACCATTTTTATCAAATTAACTCATAGAATCCTCAAAAGAATAATTTTAATTGGGTGGAGATGATCCTGAAAGTGGCCCCTGACACTTTGTCTCCAGAAGTTTGGTATCCTCTTGGAATCATCGGTCCTGGGTCCTTCAGATGGGATGTGGGATGTCTCAGGGCCTTCAGAGCTGACAAGCTATACATCAAGAAGGGGACCACTGCTGTGCGTCTTACAATTCCTACCTTAATGTTGCTCTTGTACACTCTTCGCTTTTTTTATCAAGTTCTTTTGAAAATATTGGCTTATTTTAGTTGTGGTAAGGTGATAGGGACTTATCTTACTTTAAGTTTTATCCACAGCTGGGCTAGAGATACGGCTGGGAACCTGAGGCCAAGAATGATAGTGACTGTGAGGAAAAGGAGAACACAAATTCCAGATGAAGTTTAAATCTAAGGTGATAGTCATTTTTTTTGTTTAATTTTTAAAAAATTTTTATTAACATATAATGTATTGTTAGCCCCAAGGGGTACAGGTCTGTGAATCACCAGGTTTACACACTTCACAGCACAGTGATAGTCATTCTTGTATAGCTGTCCTTCCCACTAGAGAGATTTCTCTCACAAGCTTTTCATTAGGGATGTTTTATGATTTGTCTATTAAAAAGCAAATTTTTTGACAAGGTGTTTCTAATTTACTTAGAGCTAACATGAAATGGGGTATAATGCACAATAAGCAATAATTTGGGAAACCCCATGTTCTGCTCTCATTGAACTTCTGCCACTGACTTACTGTATGATTTTTTTATCTTCTTAATTCCTCTCCCCACGAAGTGGAAATAGTAGAGTGGTTGTTTTAGCCTTCCCAGAAATACTGGGAGAGAGAACCCAAATAGTAAGTGTTGTGAACTTCTGAAAAAGTAAACTTTGGAAATTTGAGAATTTATCCCAACAGAATACTTGAGAAAGTATTTCCATTTGGGGTCCTTTAACAGGAATCAAACTAAAAGGACTGGAAGATGAGGGTAAAGGTCCATCTGCTAAGATATCTTGTAAACTTTATTCCAGTAAGGCAAATAATCTTTGTGCTGAAGGATCTCGCTGGAGAGTGCAGCACTTAATATTTTCTCCATAGCCCATTACCCAAGTGTGTTTTTTAATGCTCCAAAATTATTTCTTTTTCTACTTTATTATTTCTTCCTACAATCTTTGTGGGTTTTTGGTAAAAGCACACCTTAACTCTAGGAAATAGAAAATCTGTCAGGCTTAATCTTTTTGCCCCTTTAAGAGCCAGTACCTAATGTCTGGCTCTCTGATGTAACATTTTTTTATTCACTGTAGTATCACCTTTTAATACTATGAAGACTGTCTATGCAACTTCACTGGGATAATACAGCTGCTGAATAATGAAGAAATGAATCAGTGAGAGGTTGGAAGGAGGGCTCAAAATTATTTTATGATGGTCCTCTTTATCCAGAGAAAGCTGGAAGCCATCACATCAATAACATAAATCATTGAGGCTCAGAAACCACCATTCAGAACTGTTCTGAAACAATTCAGAAACTCAGCATGTTCCCTGGGTCCTTCATTAACTTAAGTTTATAAATCTCCCGCACCATTATTGTACTTCAATTAAATGATTCCTTCCAAAATTTAGTCCTCAAAAGCCTCACTCTCCAGAGTTGCTTCCCAGAATCTGTTAGTTTTAACAGCCTAATTTGTGTTCTTAAGAGATATTATTTTAGATCTTTTAAGGCTAAATGAGGAATTTTTAATCAGCTCTCCGTTTTATAAATTTTCCAATGACCTCTTTTGAGGATTGATTTACAAGTTTCCTTATTTACCTTGTTTGAAGGCTCTCTGGCAATCAGATTGAATGAGGTTACAGGAAAGATGTTATGCATGTTTGCCATTATTTAAAAACAGTTTGAAGTTAACTAAATAGGGAAGTGGAGAGAAAGGACACTTGCACTGCTAGTAAATTTCAGGTGTGTTAAAAATAGTGCTCTGCAACTCTGATTACCCATGGAGTTTGGAAACATTTTAGCTTACTCTTTCCAACCTAATGGTTTTCACAGTCCCATTATGTATGCTGACGGTCTCTGGCATAAATATGTTCAGGAAGAAAACTATTATTTCCTACCTGATCCAAAATATTCGTTATGAGAACTGTAGGAGACATAGAAACTTGGCTAAGTCATATAAATTATAATGCTGAACCACAGAGTGGGAGTAAAATTCTTCTCTGTATTAACTTTTGCAAGACTCTAATCACCTGTTCCAGACTCTTTTTTTTGTTGTTCCAGACTCTCTTAAAAGAGAGAGGGAAACAGACAACAATAAAAAGAAAAAGTTGGGCAAGAAAACTTCCCTTTGTTAATGTCTTTTTTTAAAAAATTTTATTTATTTGACTTACAAAGATCACAAGTAGGCAGAGAGGCAGGGGGAAGCAGGCTCCCTGCCCAGCAGAGAGCCAGATGCAAGGCTCTATCCCAGGACCCTGAGACCAGGGCCTGAGCCAGAGGCTTTAATCCACTGAGCCATCCAGGCGCCCCATGTTAATGTCCTTTAAAGAACCAGTTCTCTTACACCTAAGAGGCTCTCTGTGGAGAGCAGAGAGCTCCACTTTTGCTTCAATCTAGGTGTTCCGATCACCAGAAGTGATTTCATCTGGGAAATGGGGTAGGGGAGGAGAAAAAAGCATAAAGACCTTAAAAGCCACTATTCTTTGATGGGGGAAGTGAACCTGTCAAAGAGAAGCCATGTAAAACTTGCCATGCAAGTGCATAAAATGTCTACAGTAGGATCCAGAGGAGACAACATCAATTTCCTTCCCTGCCCTCCGAATCATGGTTAATAGAGATATGAATGAACAAAATACCCTTACTTCTCTTGGGGTGCTTCTGATAACTGTCTTTGCCCCTGGGAATGAAGAGACAAATATTCTCC
>RCUC01148562.1:0-15611 GCA_003697995.1 Taxidea taxus jeffersonii | reverse complement strand
GTCCTGGGATCGAGCCCCACGTTGGGCTCTCTGCTCCACGGGGAGCCTGCTTCCTCCTCTCTCTCTGCCTGCCTCTCTGCCTGCCTCTCTGCCTACTTGTGATCTCTGTCTGTCAAATAAATAATAAAATATATAAAAAAAGAAATGATTACTATATGAAAGCTGCATTTTAAATTTCTCTTATGTGTCAGAAATGCAGAGCAGTGTATTTATATGTAGAATGGTATGATGTTTCAGATTAACTTTAAAATATACCTACAAGGGGCGCCTGGGTGGCTCAGTGGGTTAAAGCCTCTGCCTTCTGCTCAGGTCATGATCCTAGGGTCCTGTGATGGAGCCCTGCATCAGGCTCTCTGCTCACAGTGGGGAGCCTGCTTCCTCCTCTCTCTCTGCCTGCCTCTCTGCATACTTGTGACCTCTGTCTGTCAAATAAATAAATAAAATCTTTAAAAAAATAAAAATAAAAATAAAATAAAATATACCTACAAGATAAAAGGTGATAAAACATTTGGCAAAAGTAGATAATTTTTGAAGAGGGGTATAGGTCCATTATATTAATCTCTTCTGTGTATTTTTAAAAATTTACATTTTGAAAAAAATCAATGTGTAAAAAATTAGCCTGTTCTTTTTCTTAAAATGCCTTGAATATAGTTATTCTCCTTTAAAGGTATATACAAGACATCAAATGTTCCAATGGAAATTTGGGCAAAAGAAGAAAG
Organism: Taxidea taxus jeffersonii; assembly: GCA_003697995.1. NCBI lineage: Eukaryota > Metazoa > Chordata > Mammalia > Carnivora > Mustelidae > Taxidea > Taxidea taxus. The sequence goes on along the minus strand of RCUC01148562.1, from coordinate 14,892 downwards.
GACACAGGGAAGTTTGGGCTTGTTTTAAATGGCTCAAAACTTTGAATAATATGGACTTTAGGAGGTTACATGGCATGGTTCAATGGAGAGGAAAACAGCTAGCAACCTGAAGACAGAAGATATAAATTTGCATTACACATATATGCCCTCCCTGACAAAAGGGCCCCTGGTTTAACACTGGGAAGAAGCATTGTCGGCGATATCTTGCTAATGGAAGACTAGTGGAGCAAGATTATGGTGGGATATACTTTAGATTCGATTAAGTCCAACTTGTGTATAGGAAATAACAAGGTGAATAATGACAGCCATAAATCACATACCTGGCCAGCATTTCAGAGACTCTTGATTCTGCACATAATAATGCTTCAGTCCCAAACTAAATCAGAAATTACAGGAAGCTCCTTTGCTTCTAGCCCTGATATATACAGAGTACCAGCAGACTTTTCAGAAGGCTTAGAGTAGAGGTCATTACTATCCCTGAGAGATTAATTCAACTACTATAGCATGAAATTGTTGTGAGGATGTCCACAGATTTTCTACAGGTCCAGATTTTGGAACATCTGGCCTCAGAGGTCAGGGATGGGCTATCTGCTAAGGAAATCAGTTATCAAGACTACTGGAGCCATAAGATTAAATCCTCTATATTCTAAAGAATTACAAACGTTCCAGCAAGGTGGGGAATAAATTCCTTTGTCAGAAATTAAATAAAAATTTAGAATATGTTTCATCAAAAAACAAAATTACTGAATAAACCAAAAATATTTTTTAGACTGTCTTTCAAAAACTTATTTTACTGCAATCACAAAACTCATTTTTACAGTGGAACCTGAAGAATATCTTTAACACAGTAACCACCCAATAACTGGATTAATATAAATGAAAGCAAGATTGCAAATAGAAGGGCATAGAAGCTCAAACCATGAATATTTCCAATTTAAAAACAGCAACACAAAAATCCCTATTGAATTCTTTCATCAACAATTGACAGGGATCATTATGCCCAATCTAAAACTGCTAAATCTGAATATCAAAGAGTTTAATGTAGCTTGCCCCAAAGCACTCAACTGTTACTACCTAATAGTAAAACAAATAGCTGCAAATTAAAAACTAAAGTTTCCAGCAGTCTTGGTGCTAAACCTTTTCTTCTCTCTCTTTTCCCTTAAATGGCCGAATAGGGGAATAAAGGTAATCTTTGGAAGTGAGATAGATGGACAGAGCAATTGAAAACAAATATAGAGTGCATCAAGTTTCCTGCAGAGGAAAGAAACATTACAGAGATAACACTGTGTGTTGAATGAATCTTCTGGGCTTAATATTTCATAATAACTTTTTTCCAGCTGAAATTTATTTTAGAAAATTCAAGCTAAAACATCTCTTTTGGGTCCAGGTGTGTCCTTTACCTTTGACCTCAATAGGAGTTCTACACATATGAAAGTAGAAATTGGCTTTTTACAGTAGATCGATAAAAGCTCTCTGGGAGTGAGCAGCATGCCTCCCAGAAACACTTCTGTCTTTACATCTCATAAAATGACCTTGATATCTGAAAGGAAAAATATTCTATTTTCCCATCCACTTCTCTTTTCCCATATCACAGAAACTGCACATTGCTTATACTATGCAGTACACCATGACAGCTGGGAGGGAGATTTATCACTTTCTGATACTTGTCAGTTTAGAGAGGACTTGCTGCTATTCCATTTCACTTGCATGCATCTCAAGAACAAAGAAATTGGACTCAAATATTCAACATAAGTAGATATTCCATCAGGGAAGTCAGCAAATAGTCCTCTGTCCTGTTTTCTCATCTTTCCTGTCTTCATTTCCATCTTTCCTTCTCATTTAATTCTCTTTTTCACATAATTGTACAAAATTGGACATACTATATTAATAAATTTCACAATTGTCCTCACTAAATTTTAGATATCAGCACTTATTATGGATAAAAAACATCTTTGGGGGCAAGTCAACACAAATAATGTACAACTTTCAAATAAATTACAGTAGATTTAAGGAAAACATTTAGATTCTATTCTCACAAATCATAATTTCCTGGGAAATATTTAGACGCAAAGATTGCTGTCCCTCGCTTTCCACGAAATAAATAATTTCATTATTTAGCTAGCATGCCATGGCTTTGCATGAAATAAATAATTTGAGGAAAACTTATATATGGGAATTTGAATGTCTAGATCCACATAATCTCAGAATTATACTTTTTTAAAAAGCCAATAACTAGGATTTAAAAGGGAAAACAACGCAGACCCCAGCTTAAAATTCTTGACTGTCTCCTTTAATTTTCTCAGTTAAAATTCATTTCAAGGCCGTGCCTGTGTATACAGCTAGAGCAGCACTATGGCAAATCCAGTGCAAACTTGGCTGCTTCCAAGTGGAACATAAGGATGTATACCTTTCCTCAGCTTTATTTTTTTTTAAGATTTTATTTATTTATTTGACAGACAGAGATCACAAGTAGGCGGAGAGGCAGGCAGAGAGAGAGGTGGTGGGGGTGGGGAGAGAACTCCCTGCCAAGCTGAGAGCCCTAAGCGGGGCTCCATCCCAGGACCCTGGGATCATGACCTGAGCCGAAGGCAGAGGTTTTAACCCACTGAGCCAGCCAGGCGCCCCTAAGCTTTATTTTAGATTTTATACTTCAATACCTTCACGTAAGACATTTTAGTTAGTGAGTTCAGGCATTCGTTAAGCCCAAAATTTAGCTAGCACATTCTTATATCTAAATATTTGTTTATACATCCTTATATTTGAATTATCTATAACTGTGCCCTCAATATGGTAGCTGTTAGTCACATGTGGCTATTTAAATGCTCATTATAGTTAACTGAAATTATATAAAATTAATTTTATATATAATTAAATATATACATACGGCTCCTGGGTACCGTACAGACTGCCGTTATAGAATTCTTCCATCATCTAAGAAGTTCTGTTGGACAGAGAGTATCTACATTGCTTTTAACTTTGTGCATACTACCTCTTTCTGTCTCTACAAACATAAACTCTCCAGCTAAATCTCATACATCCTTCAGAGCTGCTACTCTACTGATGACTCTCTTATTTCAAGGCCACTTGTTATTCCAATACTATCTTGTATTACTAAGCTTTTCTGTATATATCTTTTCTTATCCATTATATTCATTCAGTCTTCAAATATTTATCAATGGTAGGTACTGTTCTTAGTTCTGAGAGATGATATTGCAAAATAGATGAGGACATGAGCTTCTTGAAACCAGAACCAATTCTTCTTTGATTTCTCTGATACTTAGAACAAAGTAAGGACACAATAAGTGAATGAAAGAGATACTTATTAAGCAGCTATAGAAATCTAAGTGTTAAAAAAAAAAACAGCAAAACAAGAGAAAAATAAAAATAAGGAATATTTTGACAGGAAGAAATCTGATGCCTTCCCACAGGGTCTACATCCCGAATGTTCATCCTTCCCACTGAGTCTACACTCTGAACCTAGGGTTCAGTTTCAGAACTTATTTTAACATCACTGAATTACTGAGGCAATTGGCAACCATATACACTAGGCTCTATGTTGAGCTTTTTCACAGAAGAGAAAAAATTTTTAATCATAACAGGTGAGATGTATTAGTTTCACTAAAGGCTAAGGTACTTTACCAGAGATTTTCAAAAACCCATGGTTATATGAGATATAGTTTACTTCTCTCTCATATAATAATCTCAACAGGAGCATTCAAGTTTGCTGGGATAGCTCTGGTCTACAAGGTCCTTTGGGATTATAGGACCCTTTTATCTAGTTGCTCCACCACTCCCCTAAGGTATTATTTTCATCTCCATGCTTGAAACTGGATCAAAAACACATTATGTTAATACTCAAAACAAGGAGCAAAAAAGAGGAAATCTGGAATATTTTTAATTTTTAAGAAAACAAAGCAGGAGTTGTCCAAATCACTTCTATTCCCATCCCACTGGTGATACCTTAGTCATGTAGGAACTCTTAACCAAAAGAATTCTAGGAAATGTAGTCTCTAGCTAGATGGCTATATGCTCCCAAAGAATGGAATGATAGGAAGAAGGGGAGTCTGCCAGTGAAATTACTTTAGCTGTACTATCTAGACAAAGTGTTCTCCTAGGTTATTATTCCATTTACACAAAACACATTAAGGAACTACCAAAAGAATCCTAATCCTACAAATGGTGAAGAAAGTGCTATCATACTCTGTTCAGGATTCACATTGGCATTTTCTGAAAGTTTATATATACCCTGGAATAAAACTGATAAAAGAAATAAAAGAATTAAAATTTAAAACTTAATAAAAACACTTTTGTAGGGGCACCTGGGTGGCTCAGTGGGTTAAAGCCTCTGCCTTTGGCTCAGGTCATGATCCCAGGGTCCTGGGATCAAGACCCGCATCAGGCTCTCTGTTCAGCAAGGAGCCGCTTCCCCTCCTTCTCTCTCTGCCTGACTCTCTGCCTGCTTGTGATATCTGTCTGTCAAATAAATAAATAAAATCTTTAACAAAAAATGTTTTAAAAGTAATGCTTACTAGTTAATAGTAGGTTTTAATAAATGTTGTTGACTTACTACACTACTATTTTCTTAAAATATGTATAATGCATAACTTCAAAGAAGACCAGCAGAATGCAGCATATATAGAATTGTAAACACACAATCCATTTAGCATAAGCTCAGATAAAACTATGAAGTACACAATATGGGTCATCTCTTCTTTTTCTCTATTTCAATACTCGGCATCTCCCCAAGAACAACACCAACTCTTTCTTGAAAGGCTCTTTAAATTAAAACACTGATGTTTTGAAAATTCTTCTCCCAACAGAGGAAAGATTATATCTGAAAATCCTTAATACCTGAGCATGAATTTGTTCAAATGATATTTTCTAAGGAATATTCACACTTTCATGGAGGTCATGGGGGAAAAAAAAACAACTCAAGTGACTGATCTGCAGTGCTTGTATTTTAGGATTTAGACTCCTATCTGAGAGAAGTACTTAGAGTAATCTGATCCTTACTGGCTGTCCCAAATCATGCAATATAAGGATTACATAGGCAATATAAACCATTATAATCTACATACAGCTTGACCTGCCTATATTCACATTATTTGTCTAGTGATGTTTACATCCCCTATTTCTTGCACAGCTTCAAGTCTGTTTTTCCCTGAGCACAACGCTTTCCCACCAACTCTTTTGACACTGCTACCACGGACAAACTATTGAGCTTCATGTTCCCTTAAACTAAATTATTATCTTCTTAGAATTCTGGTTTATGACAATGACCCAGAAAACTATAAGAATACTGCCTGCTGCCAACCTTGAGAAATATATCTTACTGAACTCAGTCCTTGGAAATGTCACTCAGCCTCAAATATTAATCTACCCACTTGTCCCAGCTGGAAGCAACATTGCAATTAACATAAATAGATGATAGATAGATAGATAGATAGATAGATAGATAAATGGACAGATAGATAGAGAATAGAAAGCAATATGATTCATGTTCACTTCCCAAAATTCAAAGACTGTTCAACCATACTAAAGGTTAGTAAAAACTTGTAATGGTACTAGGAGCTTTTTAGGAGTAAAATCTTAATAAAGAAAAATATGATGCTCCAAGTTTTTATCATCCCATAAAACAACAATATATTATCATGTCTCATATTCCTGACTTGACTGGAAAAGCCAAACAGTTTTTTCTTGAAGTATCTCATCAATTACATCCAGAAAGCACCTGGGGCTAAAGTCATCTAAAGGGTTGAATGGAACAACATCCAAATGGCGGACTCACATGGCTGAAAACTGATACTGGCTATAGGCTGGGAGATTAGCTGAAGCTGTTAGTTAGAACTCCTACACATGCTCTGCACATGTGGCTTAAGCTTCATAGTACCATGGCTTCATTCCAAGAGCATCTATTCCAAGAGCCCAAAAGTGGAAGTTGCCATTCTTAAAAGATCTAGGCCTGAAAACTGTCACAGCATCAACCCTTCCATATTCTATTGTCAAAGAGGTCCCAGAGCTCACCAAGATTCAAGGAGAAGAACACAGACTCCACTTTTCCATGGAGACATGTCAAAGAATTTGTGGACACTTTTAATTGGTCATGCATGACTGTATATTCACTGTACATATAAGGAACATCAAAGACATCCTTAAGAACATTTTGGTGGGGGGTACCTGGGTGGCTCAGTTGGGTAGGCATCAGACTCTTGATTTCAGCTGGAGTTATGATCACAGGGTCATGGACCTGAGCCCCATGTTGAGCTTCAAGGGTGGAGTCTGCTTGGGATCTCTCTCTCTCTCTGCCCCTCCCTCTACAGCAGTCTCTCACACACTCTATCTCTCAAAAAAACAAACAAACAAACAAACAAAAATACCTTTTTTTGTATTACCAGATAAATAAATTAAATGTGATATTTCAGAACAAAATAATTGAAATTACTTCAAATGAAGTTCATCTGGCCTCTAAGGAATTATAAAAGTCCTATTATGATTATTACTTTGTAAGTTACAGAGTTATATTCAACAGAAACAAAGAGCTTGATAATTAAAGTGAGATTATAAAGTAGCAATAGATACAAAAAAATAAGAATTTAGGGGCACCTGGGTGGCTCAGTGGGTTAAACATCTGCTTTTGGCTTAGGTCATGATCCCAGGGTCCTGGGATGGAGCAAGGAGCCTGCTTCTCCCTCTCCCTCTCCCTGCTGCTTCCCCTGCTTGTGCTCTCTTGCTTGCTTGCTCTCTCAAATAAATAAACAAAATCTTAAAAAAAAAAAAAAAAAGAAAGAAAGAACTTAATGGTTAGATTCAGAATAGCCTAAATTGTAAATAAAGGAAAGGTGAAAAAGTCTTTTATGAAAAAGCAACAAGGATAAATTTTAATTAAAATAGCAGCCACCACCTGTTCATGATTCAAAGTGAATTTTAAATAGAGATCTGAATTTCTCCAAAGCTATTCTAATTAAACATAAAACATTTGTAAACAAAAAGCTACAATGGCAGAGACAGGCTGCGTGTTGGTCCCGTTTCTCTTTCTGGGCCTCATTAAAACTACATACTTTACTCCTGTCTTTTCTTGCAGTTAGGTTCTGGTCAATGGCTTGTGCGCAGAACTGACGGATGTCACTTCCAAAACTAGCTATAAAACAACCTGTACAGTTCTGCATGTTTTTTCTTTTACCTTCTTAGCTAGGCAGATGAAAGAGATACAGTGGAGCGAGCACTCAGAGTAGTCTCTTGGGGTCCACAAAGACAAGTCACCCTCTAGTAGAGATCTGCCCTGTTCATATCTGCCGTGAGCAAGAAAAGTCTTTTGTTGTGCTAAGTCACTGACGGGTGGCAGTTGCTTGATATAGCCACTAGCGCTAAATACACCAATTAGTATAGAAAATAAAAGTTAGTATCTCACCTCCCTCTTAAAAGAGACAGTGTAATCACCTTCTTTGAAATGCTTGGTGTCTTTTAGAAATTCAAAGATGACAGACACCATAGATGTCATCTGGCTGATCTATTTTCTTGCCAATCACCACACACTGCCATCAATGAATGAAACACTTAAAAACACCCAGACTCGGAGCAATACACATTAGAGGAAGCAGGAGCATGGAATTCTGTGTTGCCATGACAACACAATAATTCTATTTCAAAAGGATCCCTAGTTCCATTTAAATATAAACTTCTCTTCCAAGCAAGGTTTTTAGAATGTTGCATGCTGAAAGAAAAGTATTGAACACCTCACTCCAAATAACTGATTACATCCTTTGATACCATCAATACCGACTGCAAGTAAGAAGTCACTTTGACTTCTTCAGGTGTCCCCAAACATCAGTGCCAACAACAGAATCAAACTTCAGACGGCCTATCATTTATGCCACCAGGAAATAAAGTAGCTTTTCCTTCAGTGGTAACAGTCATAAAAATTCGGTACTTTCCTCAAAATGAAATGTTTTGATCTCATAAACTAACCTCACGAATAAACTCATAACCCAAAAGTCTTGCTGTTTTAAACAAATACAAAATTACATGATACTGATGTTCTTTTGAGGCTATGTGATAGCAATACCATAGATATATATTATTTTGGAATTATACATAACCCTACATATCATTCAATCCAAATTCTCCATATTGTGGGTTAGGAAATTGAGACTCATTCATGCTTAATGACCCAATTACAAGATTAATTGATACTATTTTATCAATAGTATCAATTAGTATTTAGTATTAGTATCAAAATAGTAATTGATACTATTTATAATAATACACTGTTTTTGTACTATTGCCATTGTGATACTGTTTTTACACAGTACAGTGTTCTCTGTTAAGAATAAGCAAAGTACCCCCATTTCCAGCCATTATTTTAGAATGCTTCCATGATCAACACTGTAATCCCTAGGGATTTTAAAAAAACATATTTTGGCAAGATTCCACTTCAGTGTGTAAAAGTAACTTGTAATGTAATCTTTTTAACTGTAAGGAGTTTAATGAAAAAATAAATTGATCTTTTAACTGTTTCAAAATCCTCCCTGTCTGTTAGTGTTATGAAAAAACTGAGACTGCAAAACTTTATCAAGTTTTTATTAATTGTAAAAAAAATAACTATCTTATCTAATGAAAAGTGTTTATTGCATATCTAATTATAAATGTAAAATAAATTTAAGTATGCAGCTTTATTATTCCAGTTGTCTGTATTAATTGAGCTACCCAACATTAAAGTCTTATTTTAATGAATAGATGAGAATGACTTTAATTAAATTACTGATGTACCTGAAATGTAATTTAGATATTTATTTCATAAATAGCAATTACACTATATTATGTTTAGAGCATTTCTAAACTGGCTGAAAATAATTAGTTTTCCTAATTAGGAAGATGTACCATTCAAATGTCACTTACTATTAATTTTCTTAGCAAACTTCTTTTCATTAAGAACATAAAGGTAAATTTCAGTTAAATCCCTCTTCAAATCAATGTAAATTCATAATGAATGAAATTCTAGGTAAAATATTTTGTATATTAATGACAATATTTAGATGATGAGAAAATAGTAAGTGTGGAGGAAAATATTTATCATGCTATTTTTTAAAATGAAAAGAATAGGAAAATTGAAGAGTTTATAAACAAATATGTCCTTTTCCACCAGCCCCTTGTCAACTCTATTTTTTAAGCTTCAGCATAAAAAAATAATCTAGAAACTAGATCTACTTCAATATTCTGCCTCAACTAATTCTCATGTATTTGATAAAGATAGATGGGCAAAACTGTGGACAGACGCAAACATCCTGAGAGTGTATGGGTTCCCCAACTTTCATGGCCACCATAACCTTCTTTTTCTGAAGTTTTTGTTTTCTCTCTAACTATCCATCTTCTATCACAGCCCAAAACAATAGGATGGTAAGGCAGACCAGCTCCACCAAAAAAAAAAAAAAAAAAAAGAAGGTGAAAAAGTAGATCCAGTCTTACTGACCCTATTGACTATATAGCATTAGGAACTAGAGCTATTAAAAAAAAAAAAAAAAAACACACACAGCAAACAAGCAAAAAAACAGAAGGAATGGTATACATACCAGTCAGCTCATCCACCATGCCACTATATCTAATTTAATGCTTATTTAACAAATGTTAAATTTAATCCTTCCTTGATTTAACACTTTTTCCATCTTGGCAAAGCTAGTATAGCATTGGAAATAGATCATAATAGATTATAATTTTTTCCACAAAATAGAAATAATAAATACCCAAAAGTCAAAAATAATTTTAAAAGCAGGAGAAGATATATAAATTGTCCCTTTATCACAATAAAAAGACAGAGCACCTGGGTAGTTCAGTCAGTTAAGTGTCTGCCTTCAGCTCAAGTCATGATCTCAGCGTCCAGGGACTGAGTCCCACATCGGCTCCCTGCTCAGTGGGGAGCCTGCTTCTCCTCTTTCTTCCTCTGCTCCTCCCTCATGCTGTCTCTTTCTCTCAAAATAAATAAATAAAATCTTAAAAAAAAATAACAAGACCATCTCTTTATTTAGACACATACTGAGTTACTGACAGAATGGCATAAAAATGATTCATGATAATAATAATAATAATAATCTGGACTATATACTGGCCCAGGATATTTGTCTCTATCTCAGTGTAAAAGTCCTTAACACAGTCACAAAATGCTGTAAGTTTTTTGTGGTTTTGCTTTGGTTTGTTTTGGTTCAATTTCCAAATAACGCTTCTGCTCACATAATATGATGGGAACCAGGGGTGCCTGGGTGGCTCCGTCAGTTAAGCGGCTGCCATCAGCTCGGGTCATGATCCCAGAGTCCTGGGATCAAGACCCGCATCGGGCTCTCTGCTCAGCAGGGAGCCTGATTCCCCTCTCTCTCTGCCTGCCTCTCTGCCTACTTGTGATCTCTATCTGTCAAATAAGTAAATAAAATATTTTTTTAAAAATAGGGTGGGAACCAGTAATCAACATCAATGGGAAAATTTAAAACTTAAACTTCATTTTTGAAATTATTACTTCTATTTTTAATATAATCAGAAGATCAAATTGTCCCAACACTACCATCATCACTCTCTAGAATACCAACATCTAACCTCAGTGTGGGGATTTAGAAACCCATCCACTTCTGCCAGTTAAGTGGCCTTGCTGAAGAGGTTGTCTATTGCTTTTCCCTCTGTATCCTTCCTCCTTCAACTTGTCTCTGTAACTTAGCCTGAGCACATCAGCATTTCTCTACAGAAAAGCAGCAGTCATCTATGAAGATATTCGATGTGCAAAACTGTAAACTAATGAGGTGAGAAAGATTAAGGGTTGTGAGTAACTCCTCAGCTAGGAACTAAACAGGAGTAAATGAGTATAAAATGGCTTTGAAATATGTGAAAACAAATAGTTGTGCTCTGGGTCCTACTGACTAAATTTTCAAGCACCAAAAGAAAATAATGCTTCTAAAACTCACCCCTCAAAACTAATTTCAGAATTTCCATATCACTCTCTTCTGGATGTGTCTTCTAACATTTGCTTATGTAGGGAAGAAACTATAAGCAGCTCCTGTCACACTCTGGCCAATGTTTAGTGCTTGTCTGATGGCAGTCCCTGAGGGACACTGGCCTGGCCTTTCATTTCCCCTTCAGAAGAATAGTAGACACCATGCTAGATTAGAAGCCCCACTGACTAAGAAATAGAGAGAAAAGGGCATCTGAGACTCTTGAGCGATAAATGCCTCAGGTTTGATTCATAAATGAGCAGTCTGATTTATTTTCTTTAAGTTTAGTTGGTAAGAAAGGGATAAAATTTCTTAACCCATGAGATTTAAATTATTTATTATTACTTGAAGAGAGAAAACTGAGAACAATAAAATCCAATTCTCTCACCTTTACCAAAGCACAGAAAAACACCACAACAGACTAGGGTAACAGCCAAAGAACTGAAGTAAAATCTACCAATGTAAGTCATGAAATGTATAGATTCCCTTCTTACCTGAGGAGAATTTAAGCATGTAAATGAATTTAATTATAAAATAATACATAAGTTTCTGGATCACATGAAATATTATTTTAAGTGTTCTATAATATGGTTGGACATACTCTAAGAACTAATTTGTGTATAAAACAGACATGTTTATGAGTTTGTGTGTAACTCTCTGTAACAGGTTATAGAAAAGTTTCACCTTATTATATTTTTCACTTGGCCAACAAATATTTTAGAGATAGTTAGTGCTATTCAGAAGTTTAAATATTGTTCATAAGGACATCCGATAAAATGGAATGCTTCGGGTAAGCAGCAGCACATAATGAGCTTTAAGAGAAAAAAGACATAAAAATTAATAAAATATAGACACCTACACAACATTTTTAATGCAGTGAGAAAATGCCATATTGTGTACATACAGCATTTGAATAAATAAAAGACTACATAATACCACAAACATCTTCATGTAAAACCAAAGCCTTTGATAGCCGACCTCGAAGACCTCTGTGTATAACTATGCCTACTATATTGTTGTGTACATGAAAATTAGTTACTCAAATCATTCTGGGTAGCCCTGAGAATATCTGAGAGCCTCCTTTTTAGAAAGAAAATGAACATGGCACCTGGGTGGCTCAGTGGGTTAAAACTGCTGCCTTCGGCTCGGGTCATGATCCCAGGGTCGTGGAATTGAGCCCCACATCGGGCTCTCTGCTCTGCAGACAGCCTGCTTCCTCCTCTCTCTCTCTCTCTTTCTCTGCCTCTCTGTCTACTTGTGATCTCTGTCTATCAAATAAATAAATAAAATATATAAAAATTTTTAAAAAAAAGAAAGAAAATGAACAGTCACACTCAACAAACAGGTTGAGAATGACACCACCATTCTTTTTGCTTATTCCTTCTCACTCAGTTCCTGCTGGTTGAGGTATGGAAGTAAAAGAAACAAGTCCTTCTCCGAAGATGTTTATGCACTCTAAAAGCTACCAAGAATTTAATTAAGTGCCACCTGCTTTGTTTGTAGAAGCTTTTAAAAAAGCATCTTAAAGGACTGCTTTATTTTCATAGATACTTAGAGTCTCCCAGATCAACCCTTAAGAAAAGCCAAGGATGTTTCCCTTATGTCCATCATTAGCTTGTCTCTGCCTGACTCCTAAAGACTCTGCAATTCTTAAGGCAGCCAAGGATCACCAAAAAAAAAAGGGGGGGAGGGCAAAGAAATATCAGAAAAGAAAATCAGCAAAAAACCTCAAAAAGATTTTTTTAAGTGAGAAGACAGTTGTTTAGAAGAGTCTTTATTCTTCACTTTGAGATAATCATTATTTCACTTCCTGGAATCTTTCCTTCCTCTTTATCTGACTCCCATCATACTGCTTCTTAGCCCTGAGATAATACCTACTCCATGTGCCTAGTATTTGGGTGCCTATCAAGTCCTGGAGTTACACCCTTTTGCCCGCCTTCCTTGACACACATGCCCTATGCAAACAGAACCACATCTTCAGATATCGCATAGATTAGGAAGCTGAGGCCCAGAGAGACAGAACCTTGACCATTATATCAAAAATTGATTTTTGTCTTCCGGCCAAATGTGAGGTCTTGGTATTTTGCACATGTTGTCAACTAACACTCACACAACACGAGGAAACTAGTAAGCTCTATTAACAGAGATGCCCAAGTTTTTCTGGTGGTCATTCAATTTACCATTTCTCTTTTTTTTTTTCTTTCCTCCCACCCTCCTCCCCTCCAGCAACCCTCAGTTTGTTTCCAGAGATTAAGAGTCTCTTATGGTTTGTCTCCCTCCCTGGTCCCAGCTTGTTTCATTTTTAAGAGAGTTTACAGTGATAATTCTTGTGTCTTTTATGAAGACAAAAAGAAAGGGATAAGGAAGACTGGCAATTCAAACAGCATTATCTAATTATTTCAGGTAGGAATAACCTCCCACTTGCTATTTCTATTTCTGATTATTTTATTTCCTTCTTAAAATTCAACTTTAATGAAAAACAAACAATTCTGAATTTTTACCTAAATAAGTTCCTAAATGAATCCTTTTGTTTTCGTTTTCTCCCAGAAATAGAACAATAGTTCAAACTGAGGAAAGAACAAAACAGATCCCTGTTCTTAACCTTTATCTGTTAAATTTCTCTAAAAACGCCCAATTCAAAATCACATAACTTGTCCTTGTTCTTTTGCACCTGTAGAATGTTTTCCAACACATTATACTCTGTTGTACATATTAACTGTATTTTAAACTACATGTATCTTTTTTGGTTAGTAGTTTAAGCCTGTAGATCATTCATTATCTAACTAAAGGAGTCCTTGAAATCACTGTTATATCTTGGGGAAAGGGATTTTTCAATAAATGGAATTGATAAACTATGAGACTGAGGACCTCTGCTGGCCATCTTGAGGCATTATTATATATATTTTTTTAACCATGACAATACTGACAGGAGAGAAGGTGAAGGGATCTACTTAATCTGACATATTCCTTTTTACTTAGAATCCTTCAGCTGCCTTCCTAAAACTTCATTTACTGCTCCTGTCACATCTTGAGCAATGTGAGTCTATAACCTCCAGAGCAGTTGCTTTTACTTTCTGAAAAAGATACGCAGAAGGTAAAACGACTGGATGAAAATATTAATTTTGATATTAATGTTTTAAAACAAATTAAACATGCTAATGTATAATGCCTCAGTGTTTCTTCTACATGGTAGCCACATATACATGCATATGTAAATGAAGGTATAGATACAGACAGGCAAATGTAGATAGATCTTTATGATAGAGAAAATGAAATTCAGTATCAAAAGTGAATAAAATTTTAATAACATAATTACTAAGATATTTCCCATTTTTTCAGAAACTAAACTTATTTTCTATGTAATATATACCTAGATATCCTTGGAAGCCAAGGTCCAGAGCAATTTTTTAAAGCTTGAAAATGAAATTGGACTGATTTCCCTTAAGTCCGTTTGATCACTAATGTCACTTACTTGTGCATTCCTTCTATTATTTATCAATTCATAGATTATTATAAGTGCAAGAAACCTGAGAAGTCATGTAGTCTCACCCTTCCGTTTTACAGAGAAGAAAAAAAAAAAAAAAAGACGAGGTGAACAACAGCCTCTAATTGTTCTAGCCAAGTCAGGGCAAGATGATGAAACAAAACTTCCTCTGATCGTATTTAATTCCATCCTCTCAGTAATCAGGCGAGATAGCGTGAGGCATTATATATTAAAATATAATCGTTAACTTTACTAACAGCTATTGTTAAATTTTATTTTCTATAAGGGAAAATTTCTGCATGTTACAGAACAAATAAGAAACATGTCCTTGTTTCATTTGCAGAAATTACAAGTGTGTTCCCCCACCAGTAAACAAGGCTGAAGTTTCTGTGAAGGAGAATGAAGCAAAGTGGACGTGCCACTGAGGTGGTTTGGGCCTGT
>RCUC01148561.1:0-18024 GCA_003697995.1 Taxidea taxus jeffersonii | reverse complement strand
TTTCTTAGAACCAGACAAGGGGTGACATTTATCTTCCCTAATCCTCAAAGGGAAAATACGCAACTTCATACACTTAAGGGGTAGGAGGGCATTGAGTCCCCAGACATTTGCATTTCCACCAGAAATTAGCCTACCCATTCCAACCACGTAGCTAGAATTTGAATACCCCAGAGAAAACTACTGCGTAACTATCGAGTAATACAATAAAAATGTATTTTTCTTACTGGTAGTAATGTCGAATGTATTTTTTTTTAAACAGAGAATTTGAACACAATTATACTTAATTCTATGGTAAAGATAGCCTTTCCCACTTCCAGAAAGATATAAAATCCTACTGAAGGAAACATTTAAAGATCTCTGCTTTCATTCGTATGGAGGCACCAAAGCATGCATGGGAAGTTCAACCAAGATCTTCACGCTCACTGCCTCTGGTTCTGTGAAATTTAAGTCTGCAGCTAAAAGAGGGGAAAGGAATCCCTACACCTTCCTGCTGCCAGCAACCATAGCAAACTCTCAAGCCAAGAACCCCAGTGGATTCTTTCAATTTCTTCACAACTTTCTCCCTGCTGGCAAATGCTAAATTTCTATTTCAAGGAGAAATAAGAGCTTCATTAACTTGCCTGTCTTCAGGCTTCTCTAAGTCCTTTAGAGTTTCATTTTTTTATATTTTGGTTTGTTTTGTTGTGGGTTTGGCTTGGGGAAAAAAGGACCACACTAACAACACGGTCTCCTCCCCCCACCCCAGTCCCATTAAAGGCAGAACAGCCCACGTGAGTAGGATGGAAGCTCTACCTTTGTTCCATAGGTTGTAAATAATCTACTTCAGGTTTAAATTCCAACCCGAAAAGCAGCACTTGTGAGTCATTTTAGCTCTCAGATCCATAATCTCTAGATCTTCATCAATGACTTCTGTAACAGACGTCCTTTTGGTCTGGCACGCTTCTGACACGGAAAGGTGTTTCCGGAAAACTGCGTCCTTGTTCCCAGTTGCACTTCCCCATTAACAGAAAGCCCTGGTATGGTTTCTAGCAGATACTTAACTTTTCAACCAGTCCACACATATTTGCTGAGCACCTTGTATGTGCAGGCCATGTACATACACTCAGTACCTTATGGGTACCGAGGCAAGCAAAAAGACACGGTCCTTCCCCTCCCTAGAGAAGCTCACAGACCAGTGGAGAGAAAAATAAACATAGAATTACAAATTCTGCTAAGAGTATAGAAGGAGAACAAGAAACACTCAGTTTGATATCAAGACCTAGTTTTAAATTGAGGGATCTGGGAAGATCTTTCTGGAAGTGCCCATTAAGCAGAGACTTGAGAGGTGAGTGTGTATTGGCCCCATGAGAAGCCCATTGGGTCCATGGCTCTCTTCACCCAAGGCTTCTGTATCTCTTAGATAATGACCAAGATGAGATATGCAACTTTTCAGAGCCTTCTTCCTCTCCAAGAGGGGTCCTAGGAGCCCTCTCTCCATACAAGTTCAGAGCAGGGACATCCCCAGAATCTGCCTCCTCCACTCAGCTCCCTGAACTCCTGGCTTCCCTTTGCAGCACTAAGGTAGGCCTTTCAAGTGAATATGACATAGGTTAGCAGTGCAGGCATGTATGTGCAGTCTCGACATCCTAGCTGTAAGCTCTCGAAGAGCAGAAGGCTCTGTGTTCACCTATTGTAACGCTTGCAGTGCCTGGAAGAGAGCTTGGCTTGTAGCTACGGCTCCGTGAACACCCATTCAATGGGATTGAGTTCTAGCTCCGCATTCAGTGGTGCCACAAACATCTGATTTGAAATCACAGCCGAATTAGGTAAAGTATGCGTTGGTAAAGATGAAAAGAAGCTGGCCTGGAGTGCATTGGTGGGGGTGTGCTCCCTGACGCTTCGAGGCATCATCGTGAATGGCTCTGACTCCATCTGGCCATACTTCCTCAGGTTCTAAGACTCCTCCACAGTAGGATGCAACCGAGATTTAACAACAGTTTACCTTTGTGAGAGTGGGGAGGAAGGCAGGGCTGCTTTCAACATATGTACATACTGAGAGCCATGTTATAATTTCAAAAGCATCAGAATGTTCCCAGAAGGTATATCTTAGAATTAAGGGGGGAAAAATCAGGGGTGCCTGGGTGACTCAGTTAGTGAAGCATCTGCTTTCAGCTCAGGTCATGATCTCAGGATCCTGGGATTGAGCCCCACATCTGGCTCCCCACTCATCGGGGAACCTGCTTCTCCCTCTCCCTCTGGCCCTCCCCCCACCCATGCTCACTTGCTCTCCCTCAGCTATATAAATACAATCTTTTTTTTTAAAGATTTTATTTATTTATTTATTTGAGAGAGAGAGAGAGCATGAGAAGTGGGAGGGTCAGAGGGAAAAGCAGACACCCTGCCGAGTAGGGAGTCCGATGCAGGACTCAATCCCAGGACTCCAGGATCATGACCTGAGCCAAAGGCAGTCGCTTAACCAACTGAGCCACCCAGGCATCCATAAATACAATCTTTAAAACAGTGTCAGTACTCATCACTTATTTTCATGGGATGTAAAGTGAACTTTTCTTTTGCCTGCCTCCTGTCCACACCATTATCTTTTCTTTTTATTTTTCTTTAAAAACAATTATTTTTCACAATAGTGTCTTAGATTGCCTCTGACAAATTATTCATCCTCTTTAGATACAGTCTGCTGAAGTATTTCATCAAGGGGACTAGCCTTCCCTTAGTGAAGGGAAGGGCACCCGGCCCAACTCAGGCCACTTAGACATGAACAGAACATGGAACAATGATCAGAGAGTCAAAAGCCAGGCCACAGATGGAGCTTACTCAACCCGGATGTGAGATGCAGATAAGACTATCCAGAAGCTTCTCCCACAAAGACCCTTTAAAACTGCCCGGTTCTGGAGTTAATTTCTGTTATTTATAGCCAAAGAATCCTAAATGATTCAGTGCCCTTGACCGTTGGTACACCTGGAACTGGAGTTTTTAACCTGGGATCCAGTGGTTTGAAAACTATCCATGGATGGGCACAAGGGGGTCCACAAACATGATATAGTTCTTGTGCCTGTAGACAAATGCTTTTTTTTTTTTTTTTTTTTTTTTTGGTGAGAAGGTCTGCAGACAGTTTTTATTAGAGTCTCAGAGGGACCCCTGGCTGAAAACAGGTTCAAAACCATCAATCCTAGAGCAAGATTTCTTAACTAAGATCTGTGAGTGAACTGGGATGGGGGGGAAATTATATCTTTGTTTTCACAAACATACATTCTTGTTCTGTTTAATTATGAACATAAGCAACAAGCTACAGTATTATTAGCAATACTTGTGACTTTGCCACCAGTAGAAATCAGATATCTTCATATCACATTACAGTGTTGCAGACATCTCAAAATATAATTTACACCTCTTCCTACTTTAAAATTACAGTGTTATTAGACCCACAGCTAGATCTTGCTATTGAGTGTGTTAATAAAGAAGCATATATATTACTTGGCCACCAAATACTTCAGTATTTTATAACTGCATCTCAATATAATTGGTTCCCTTTGCAATCCCATATGCTTTATTTTATTCAGATCATTGTTCTGAGAAGAGGTCCTGCCAACGGGTCAGTGATACAAAAAGTTTAACAGCCCCCTTAGGAAAAATTTAGTAGGCCAGTCTCCTAGCCTTACATATATTGATTCGAGAAAGCTAGGCTCTACCCCGCTGTCCCTCTCCTTTCTACAAATCGACAAACTGGCTCCCAGCACCACAACCTCTGAATTCTTCCAAGGCAGCAGGCATTGCTGGTGGCCCAGAGAAACACACAAGCTCCTATGAATCATACATAGGAAAGAAACAAATCCAATAAATAAATAAATAAATTTTTTAAACGAAGAGAAAGAGAGAGAGATCCAGAATGGCAAATCCATAGAGACAGAAAGCTGATTAGTCATGGCGAGGGGCTGGAGGGAGGTGACATGAGGAGGGACTGCTTAATGGGAAACATGACTGCCTAATGGATCAGGGTTTCCTTTGGGGGTGATGGGACTGTTAGAAGAGTGCATGGAGGTGACATTACTTAGCACAGTACTGCAAGTGTACTAAACGCCATTGAATTATACAGAGTAAAAGGGTTAATTTTATGTTATGTGAATTCCATCTCAATAAAACATAACATAAAGTAATAAATAAATAAGAGGAAATGCCATTATAAATTCACCTGGGAATTCAAGGTCCTACTTAGGGGAATAATGAAAAGAGAAAATAGATCCCAAGGTTTTATGATCTTTTGTTTCTCTCTTTCCCCCATCCTGCCCTCCCCCAAGTTGCTCATGTACACTGCAATTTCCGATCACTTATGAAATTGCTAATGTGTGCTTTAGCCTACACATTAAATTCTGGTTTGCACTTCTGCATATTAAAACACATCACTAAATACTCATCTGACAAGCTATATTTTAAACTTCAAACAAGGTTTTATTGTGCCTGGATGCATTTTAATATACCTACTAAATTTTAGCTGGAGTGAAAAATGGCTGGCAACGATGATTAATAAGGGAGGGTAAAGTCCCTCCCCCTCTATCCCACACATTCTGCTTCTGCTTAGGGGACCAGGGATTGGCAGCCCCCACTGCTTGAGAGCTCTAGAGAGCTTTCCGGAAGAGGTTTCAGACATGATATTATTGCCTCAAGCAGGGTGTGAGGGGGATCACCACAAGCCTTCCCATTCCAGTAACTTACCCGGCCCGGGAACCTCAGTGCATCCCATTAGAGCTTTTGGTCTTTGCCAGGACATGGTCAGAACAGGCTTGAATTAACTTTCCACAGGCCCCTCTCATAGCCTTCCCAATTCCCTCTCTGCCAGGATTCTGAAATTCCTTTCCTGCTCACCGACCCCTGTGGCTGCCCACAGCCTGCAGGAGAATGCCCAGGCAGCTCAGCTCAGAAAGGGAAAACCAGAACTGACATTTTGTGAGGCACAGACAGTGCCCAGTGCTGGGTTAGGGCTTCACATCAGGTATCTCATTTTATTTTAGGAAGAGCACCACTGTTTCTTCATGGCCATTTAGGGGCTGAGGAAACTAGGTGCAGTGTCACAAAGAGTCACACGGTCTAGCCTGCACCACGTTTCCCTGCCACTCTTCTTCCCAACCTTTTTTCCTCTGCTGTTTCGGGCTATTCCACCAGGCTCCTCTACTCCCCACCCTGAGGGCAGGGACTGTGTCTGCTTGCTCTTTGCTTTTACTGCAGTACCCAGTAGGATAGAAACTGCTTCATTCTCTGAATCAGCAAGAGATTTGCTTTTTCAG
Source organism: Taxidea taxus jeffersonii (assembly GCA_003697995.1). Classification (NCBI taxonomy): domain Eukaryota; kingdom Metazoa; phylum Chordata; class Mammalia; order Carnivora; family Mustelidae; genus Taxidea; species Taxidea taxus. Next base: position 12,751 of record RCUC01148561.1, on the reverse strand, counting down.
GCCAGAGCTCTACGCCTCTGTCCTAGCTCCTGTGTGTCTCTTCCCTCTGCCCCCCAGAAGTCTGATGGGACTCTGAATCCTTCTCTCCTGCCTGCGCTGCACAGGTGAGCCAGGCCTCACTCAGAGCTCTTTCCCCACTATCCCATCTCTCCCAGAGGCAGCCTGCTTCTCCTTGTAGCTGGAAGATGAAAATGGCTCTTTTTACCCATTACATATCTAATGACAGCATCCCTTTCAGGCAGGGACTTTGGGAAATTCATAGCAAATCAAGTATGGCCGCTTATTCAGAGAATGAGCAGGTTGTGCCCTGTCTCCAGGTGTCTGAAGGCTGCTAGGGGTTGGGAAGGGGTATGGTATGTGGTTCATATTGGCAGGAAGATGAGGTGTAATGGAATCAAGCACCTACAGGATAGAACAGGGGCCTTGGGTTCAGGGACATGGAGGGGAGACACAGCTGCCTACAACATGTGATTTCAGTGATGCTGGAAGGCCCCCAAGGGTCCCCAACCACGTTCCTCTGAGCTTGTTATGGTTTCTTCTTTCCTTTTGCATTCAAAATTCCTAGCGTTTCAGTTCTTCTCTGTTGTGGGTTATGTGGCTCTTTTCCTGATGTATCATCTCTCCTGGATGTACAGGTCAGGAAGGTTAACTGGGAGGGGTGGTGGTAAAGGGGGGTGGATAATACCCACGTTTTCTGGGAACATGGGCCCAGCTGGGGAAGGGCAAAGTAGGCCAGGACGAATAGCCTTCACTCCATTTCTGCAGAGGGCTACTTGTCACTTTGGGGATACTTTGACAGGTACAGGGCGTCAGGAAGGCACGACAAGGAGTCAAGAATAGGGTGGGAGAATAAGGAAGAGTCTACAGAGGGAAAGGATGGTGAGTGGGGAGGACACTGAAAGCCCTTGACACAGTTCAGCCTGGCCGGTTCCCTGAGATGGACAAGCCCAGGCTGGCCTGGCAGCAACCCATGGAACTCCAGCCCCTACAAAGATAGGCTGAAAATGAGAGTTCAGAGAAGAGCTGGGACCAGGTGGAGCCATGGAGAGATGAAGGAGGAGTCAGCCAAGAACACAAGCAGGCCAGAAGTTGGAATGAGTGACATCAGAGCTTCCTGCTGTAGGACAAAGCCCCAGCCCAATGTCTGGGGGGAAGGGAAGGGAAGTGGAAGGATAGCCTTGAAAAGCCAGCAGCCCCTGCCACAGAGGGACTGAGCAATTTCTTCACGGGAGAGCCAGGTGGAAGGTAGGGCCTGAGAATTAGAAACAAGGCAGAAGCACGTCAAGCTGTGTGAGAACAAGGTCTTCAAAGACAGAGGCACCAGAGTTTTAAAAATTATTATTTTTGTGGCCAAAAAACACAAGAGAAGATGTACCATTTTAACCAATTTAGACTCTGTAATTCAGCAGCATTATGTACGTTCACAGTGCTGTGCAACCATGACTGCTATCTGGTTCCAGAATATTTTCATCACCCCAAATGAAAACCCCATACCCATTAAGCAGGCACTCCCCACTCCCCCCCACCGTCTGCCCCCCCAGCTCCTGGCAAGCACAGTTGCTTTCCGTTTCCATGGATTTGCCTATTCTGGGTGTTTTGTGTAAGTGGAGCCATACAACCTGTAACCTTTTGTGTCTGCCTTCTTTCATTTAACATGTTTTTGAGGTGCATCTATGTCATAGAGCATGCGATGGTGAATTTTATGTGTCCACTTGACGGAGTCATAGGGCACCTCGATATCTGCTCAGATGTTCCGGTTGTATCTGGGAGGGTATTTCCGGTTGAGATTAACATTTGAGTGGATAGACTGAGAAAAGGAGATTGCTCTCCCCAGCGTGGGTGGGCCTCACCCAATTCAATGAAGGGCTGAAAGGAACGAAAAGGCTGAGTAAGGGAGAATATGTTCTCTCTCTCTCTCTCTGCCTGACTGTTTTCAAGCTGGAGCATCAGTCCTTTCCTGCCTTTGGACTCAGATCTAGACTGGAACCTACATCATTATCTCTCCTGAGTTTCCAACCTGCAGACCACAGTCTTGGGACTTGTTGGCCTCCATAATCATGGGACATAATTACATATTATATATGATGTAATATTAATGCATGGCATATATTAATATATACTGTATTTATATTTATTAATAGATAATATTACTATATGAGAGATATATGTACATATTTTCTATTGCTTCTGCTTTTTCTGAAGACACCTGGCTAATACATAACTTGCATCAGCCCTTCATTCCTTTTAATGGCTGAGTAATATTCTCTTGTATGGATATGCTGCGTTTCTGTGAATCCGTTTGCCAGTCGATGGGCATTTGGGTTATTTCCACCATGCACCACGTTTTGAATCCTGACTAAGTCACCAAATCTCTCTGTACATCTCTTTCATCACATGTGAAATTCTCACAAGGACTGAATGAGATAAAACACATAAAGGCCTGACACAGAGACGGAAATCAACAAATTGGTTTTCTTTCCTTAAATGGGGACCCAGGTCAAAGTGGGCCCAACAGCAGAACCAGTCTGCCGTGGATTCTGGATCCCCCAATTCCCCACTCAAACCGGAAGCAGGCCCAGAGTCGTGGCAGGTAGAGAACAAGACGTCTCAGTTCTGAGGGCAGTAAACTGGACCCTTCCTTGCCCTCCCCCTCTCCCTGACACCCACACTCAGGGAACTTAGGCTCTAAATCAGGGCCCCAGAGCATGAGTACGCCACCGTTTCACAGTGTGTGAGACCAATAAATACTGTGAAGAAATAGCTCACATTTCACTTGTTATACATACCACCCATTTTGCAAAGGTCTGAAAGAGAATGCATGCACTGCCATCCGGCCTGATCTTAAAAATAAGCCCTCCTCAGGTTTACCTACAACTTTTGTTCCAATTATTCCATAGCATGCACTCACATGATATAAAACTTGTGAAAAAATAACACCTATCATTCCCTAAATCACAGTAATTTACACTTACATTCTTTTTTTTAATGTCCTGTAACTGTAAATGTCTCTCTCAAAGTTGTCATAAAAGGCAGCCTGAAAAGTGAGTTTAAATGCACTGAGTCTTCCTTGCCAGAGGCACACAGACAGAATAGCTGATTCCGCGTTCAGAGGTGACCAATTCAAGGGCCAAACCTGAGAACACTGCCCTGGGGCTCACAAGGTTCAGGGTGCATGGCCTAGCGAGGCCACGGACATGTCCCTTAACTGCTCTGAGCCTCAGTTTCTTCGTCTGAGCAATCCACTTATTCGGCAGCATATCCCAAGGACCACCAGGTGCCAGGCACCATACCAGGCTCCGAGGTTACAGAGATGAATAAGACCTACACTCCTTCTGCCCAGAAACCCACAATCAAGCAGGAAAATAGCTAACACACTTAACCCCTTACTGTGAGCCAAGGGGACTGTTGTGCATTTCACATGTATTACCCCACCCGATCCTTTCAAAACCCATAGTTGATGGATGGTGGTGTTAGCGATGCTATTCTTTTTTTTTTTAAGATTTTATTTATTTATTTGACAGAGATCACAAGTAGGCAGAGAAGCAGGCAGAGAAAGAGGGGGAAGCAGGCTCCCTGCTGAGCAGAGACCCAGGACCCAGACCCTGGGATCATGACCTGAGCCGAAGGCAGAGGCTTTTTCTTTTTTTAAAGATTTTATTTACTTATTTGACAGAGAGCGAGGCAGGGAGAGAGGGGAAACCTGGCTCCCTGCTGAGCAGAGAGCCAGATGCGGGGCTCAATCCCAGGACCCTGAGATCATGACCTGAGCTGTAGGCAGAGGCTTTAACCCATGTGCCACCCAGGCACCCCATTAGCGATGCTATTCTTATCTTCATTTCACTGATAAGAAAACTTAAATCTCAGAGCAGTGTAGTCATTCACATGGCTGGTCAACAGCACACCCAGGCAGTCTGTCTTTAGAGCCTGCCCTGTTAATCCCCACGTGACTGTGCCCCCGTGTGTAATTTACATGATAGGACTCCATGCAAATGACACAGGAGCATAGAGCCCAGCAATTGAGTTTACCTGAACAAAGTTATGGAAGGCACATGGAGGGCATGTGACTTCATACCCTGGCCAAGAAGAATGAGGAGGATCTCACCTGGCGGAGGTGGGAGAAAGAAACAGAGAGCTGAGAGCTAGAGCCAAACTCGGGATGGCCGAGTGTGTGGCGTGGTCAGGGGCATGAAGAAGCCCCTGGTGAAAAGATCAAGGTCATACAGTGAAAATGAAGGCTAAGGACACTGGTCTACCCTACAGGCCCTTCCAGCCCTTAATCCTGCAATCTGTAACCTATTAAATCTACAGTCCTTCATTTAAGGACATGCAATGGTTATGTCTACATTAGCAATCAGAGTGGGGTTTAAGAAAGCATATACCCCTCTATCCTAAGACCTGAATTGTCTTTAACCAGTTTATATGGTGTGCGGTATATTTCAATGTGCATACTGGTAAATCTGGTATTTACTGAGCCAGTGTGTTGAACATTAAATCAGTGCACAGCCTCCTCTCCATTCTGACTGTACCACCATCATGGACAGAGAGCCTCGTGTCCTACCTGCAGCCCCTGCTTTCTTCAGTCAATGCCCTGCCTCCTGTGGGGCATTAATCTAAGCCCTCTGATTTCCTGGGTTCTCCCTCATTCCCATGGCCAGCCACTGCATAAAGCCTGTCCTCTTTGGCACGGCATTCAGCAACTTTCTCCATCCTTTGTGCTCTAGCCCTCACACCATTTCCTGCCACTCGTTACCTCTCCACCTTCACTCCATCTACCCCAAGTTCCAGCCCACACTAAACCATTCCCCATGCAAAGTGTGTGCACCTGCTGCTTCTGGGACAGCCCCAGACTCACTCTTTCTTCCCGCAGCTCTCTGCTCTTAACTGAGTGGCAGGACAACCCCAGTCGTCCGGCTGTATCTGAAACACTTAGGTATGTTTCCCCAAGGCTCATCTGGGCTGCTTTTCATGTGATCAGCCAGCCAACAAGTGCACACACATCTAGTGACCATATGAAAACCTGGCCTGTTAATCTATAAATATTGACATGGATTAGGTGGTCACTACTTACAAAAACTTTTTTTAACATTTTACATAATATTCTTAAGATAAATCCATCAGTTCATCCACTAAATACATACTGAGCACCTCCTCCGTTCTGTGCACACACTAGGCACTGGTGATAGAGCAGCGAGCAAGGCAGTGGTTAGCAAACCACCACCATAAAGCTTTCAGAACATTCTAGATGGGAAAACAGATGGGCATGAGAAAAGAATAAATATGACCTTGACAGGCTCGAGCAAGGGCTCATTAGCAAGGACTCCTTAGCAGGAAAGGATGTAATTGTGGGGAGCTGCTTGGAGGGAGGAGCCAAGGATAGCCTCTCCACAGAGGCCATGTTTGCACGGACACCTGATGAAGGGACGTGGGCCAGCCATAAGAAGAGCTGAGGCAACAGCATCCTGAGCCAAGGGGACAGCAAATGCAAAAGTCCAGAGGTAGAAAAGGGCTCTGTGAGTATTTGGAAGGGAAAGGAGCAGAGTGTGGCTGGTGGGAAAGTTTGAGAAGAGGAGAAGTAGGGTATGTGGAGTGTGAATGGATGCTCCGTAAATGCTAGCTGTGTATCAATTGTCATCATCATCCTAGGAGCCTGGAAAGATAGAAGATAGATGACATAAGTCACCACAGCCATGGTAAGAAACCTGGGTTTTAATCTAAAAACAATTGCAAGTCACTGATGGGCTCGTAGCACTGTTCCCCTGGCTGCTTAGGGGAGGGGGTTGGGCAGAGCAGGACAAGAACAGAAGCAGGGAGAGGAACTAGGAGGTCTTTATAATAATTGGGACAGGAACCAAAATGGCTAGAATTAACAGCATAAGAGACAATAGGTGTAGGCGAGGATGTGGAGAAAGAGGAACCCTCTTGCGCTGTTGGTGGGAATGCAAGCTGGTGCATCCACTCTAGAAAAACAGCATGGAGATTCCCCAGAAAGTTGAAAATAGAGCTGCTGTATGACCCAACAGTTGCTCTAATAGGTATTTACCCAAAGGATACAAAAATACAGATTCGAAGGGGTACATGCACCTTGATATTTATAGCAGCATTATCAACAAGAGCCAAATATGGGAAGAGCCCAAATGTCATCAACCAATGAATGGATAAAGAAGTAGTATATGTATACAATGGAATATTACTCAGCTGTCAAAAAGAATGAAATTGTGCCATTTGCAACAAAGTGGACGGAGCTAAAGAGTATCACACTAAGCAAAATAAGTCAGAAAAAGACAAATACCATATGATCTCACTCATATGGAGAATTTAAGAAAAAAATCCAGATGAACATATGGGAAGGGAGAAAAGAAAAAAAGGAGAAAGCGAAACAAGGCATAAGTGACTCAACAATAGAGAACAAACAGAGGGTTGAGGGACAGAGGTGGGTGGGGGAATGGGCCAGAGGGCATTTGTCCTGATAGCACTGGGTATTATATATAAGGGATGAATCACTGAATTCTACTCCAGAAACCAATATTGCACTGTGTGTCAACTAACAAAATTTAAGTTAAAAATAATAATAATAATAATTGGGACAGGAACGTCCTATGAAATGTTTAAACACTTATCTTTTTTCTTTGTACAGTTCATAAAAATGAAATTGTGCTTTTTGAGTCAGCGATACACTTTTGACAGAAGATGGGTGTATCTTCTGATGTCCGTGCTGAATGATGGACGAAGTGATGTTGCTCCCTCAAGAATGCCGCAGGCTGTTTTCCGCAGCCAACCACCAGTTCTCTGAATGACCTGATCCACTCAATCCCCAGGCCTCTCCTACCTCCCCACAGGCTGAGAGGGGAGGGGCTGAAAGTTCCAGGCTTCTAATCAAAGGTTGGTCTTTCTAGCCACATGCCCCCATTCTGAAGCTATCTGAGGGCCCGCCCCAAGTGACCTCTTTTTTTTTTTTTTAAAGATTTTATTTATTTATTGTCAGAGAGAGAGAGAGCGAGAGCAAGCACCGGCAGACAGAGAGGCAGGCAGAGGCAGAGGGAGAAGCAGGCTCCCTGCCGAGCAAGGAGCATGATGTGGGACTCGATCCCAGGACACTGGGATCATGACCTGAGCCGAAGGCAGCCGTTTAACCAACTGAGCCACCCAGGCGTCCCCCCAAGTGACCTCTTTACAACAAACATCCCTAGCATCGCTCACACTCAAGAAATTCCAAGGGATTTAGGATCTCTGTGTCAGGAACCAAGGACAAAGACCAAATACATATATTTTTAGTGATGCCACACCCACCACTGGACTAATTTAAGTATTTTATCTGAGAAGGACAATCTTGTTTATTGCATCTAAAATAAAATATGTGGATAAATAAATAAAATAGGTTAACTTCTAGTGGCATTATCGAGAGGGCAACATAAACATGACTAATACCTAAGATCTTCCTGAATGGCAAATGTCATGCCAGGTAGACCTTGTCTTTTTGTAATAACCCATTGACTTCCTTGTGCATTACCCTCAAAGCCTGATTCATTCCCAAAGAACAGGCTGGGTGACTTTTGTGGGTGTTTTTATAGGCAAATACTTAGCACAGTCCTCAGCAGTTAGTAAGGTGTTCAATAAATGTTTCCCAAATGAGTGAATGAAATATGTGTTCTGGACTGAATATTTGTGCTTTCTCCCTAATTCATCGGTTTGAATCCTAACCCTCAGTGCCTGTAATGCATCTGGGAAGGAAAGAGACACGAACTCTTAAATAATAATTATTTTCGTAATCCTTGTGAAATAAAGCTGCTGATGTGTAGCTGGAAATACACTGTGTGTCCCTCGGTGCTTTACTGCTCTCCTCCTCTTCCCCATCATTGTCTGTGAAGGGCAGTCGTGAGAAGTAGATAATCCACATAAAGGACTTAGAGCAGAGCCTGGAATGCAGCAAATGCCATCAATCTGAATCCCGAAGAGGATATAATTTCGGTGCTGAGTAGCACCAGGGTAGGGCTACAGTGTCTTTTTGGGTTAATAAGAAACAAGATTAATAATGAGATGATGGAAAGCCTGTATGCCTTGGCATCCCATGAACCTCAGAGGCTTCGCCTCAACCCAGCAGAAAGGTCTCCTGTCTTCAAAAGAGCAACTCTCTCATTGGCAGCCCCCTCCATGACCCCCGGACCTTGGCTGGGTCCTCCGCGGGTCCCTGCTGTTGAGTGTCAGCTTGGGAATATTCCAGGGTGTGCTGAGGCTGAACCATCTCCAAGAAGCCCGCAAGTCCACTCTGGGCTGGAGGGAGGTTTGGGAGCCCACTACTGCCAATTTCAGCGGAGTGCTGGCCACGGCTGGCAGTGAGGCTCTGGGAAAATGTGACCTCTTGTTTTATTATGTTCTGCCCAGGCTCGATTCCAGAGCTGACTTTTGGCCCCCACCAGGGAGCTGGTACAGAGCAATGAAGCAGGGGCGTTTTTGCAGGGAAGGGAGATTGATTCATGAGCCTGGGTCCTTTGCAGGTGGCTGAGTGGCAGGCAGGGCCCCACTGCCCACCTGGCTGCTCAGCCCTCTCCAGCTGGAACGCTGTGCCCTCCCAGCACTTTCCCCTGCCGCCTTGGCAATGGCGTGGATTTAAAATGCTGGGAACAAGACTTGGAGCCAAATGGCTCTTCTCCCCCCCTTACTCGCGCCTCCCCCCTCCCAACCATCACTATCAAAGGCATGTCACACTTCAGAAAACCCAACTGGAGAAGCCCGGCCGGAAATAAAGGTGATGTGCCAAGCCCTTGACTCATCAAATTCTTCAACTGCACTTAAAACGGTATCTGACACATTTCTAGAGCATGACATTTTTACATAAGACCGGATGTGATTATGGGGCTATCGGCCTATCTTTGAATGCTTCTCTCCTTGCTGCCCCATATCTAGTTCAATGACACAGTCTGTTGCTCTTCCTCTCCATTATCTCTTGCTTCTTCTATTCATACAGCATATTCATTTACATTGGAATTTATCAGATGTTTTATCTTCATTGTAGGGAGGCAGGAGATCACAGTGAGGGAGTCTGACTGACTGCCTGGGTTGGACGGTCAGCCTCCCCACCTGCTAGCAGATGACCATGACCTCTCCGTGCCTCAGTTGCCTAATGTGGAAAAATGGGGTGTCCATGAAGCACAAATGAGATCACGCATGGAAAATACTTGAAGGAGCGCCTGAAACATAAGGAAACCCTCACTCAATGAATGTTTGCTGTTAATCTCGCTATTCCCCAAGCCTCTGGTCAGTTACTCGTGTCATTACCTCTTTCCTTTGTTAGCTCCACTCATTACAAACATAATACACATTTGGTTCCTTCATCAGACTTTTTAATGGAATTGTTAAGTATTTTAATTTATGATGATGATAGAAAACTATGAAATAGCAGTTAATATTTACTTAGAGTTTCCCGTGTGCTGGGCTCTCTGCTCAGCTATTTGCACGTATCACCTCATTTAATCTGTCTAATTACCAGTTTCCAAAGGTTGGACATGGGCCCCTGCTGGCACAAGACTAAACTTGTCATCAGTCTGAAGTCAAGACAGCGGAAAGCATTTTTTTCTTAAAGATACGTTCATTTGAAGAAATTAACCCTTCATACTTTTCTTGGTCTTAAAATACTCTTTCTTTTATGGTGAGGGTAGATGATAGTTTCTTTTCTGGAACATTCCTACTTGGAAAAATAAAGGACTGTGTTAGTCGCTAGACTTTGATTTGGGTCCACTCAATCCAACAGTCTGAAATCCATTCCTCGTCACAAATCTGATGGGAAGATATTATCATTTCCATTTTACAGATGAGAGCCAAGACTCAGAGAGGTTGTGGACTTGCCCAAGGTCACACAGCCAGCAATAGGCGAGCCCAACATTCTGGCTCTTAAATTCTTGATGACTAAGTATTAAATTCTTAAATACTTGATGACACACACCTTACTTCATTCTCAGAGCTGCCCTGTGAGGAGGTATGATTCCCCATTTTATAGGATAATGGAATCGAAGAGGTTAGGTATATGCTAAGGCCCTAGAGTCTGAAAACACGAACACAGAGTTGGAGCATACTTCTCTGATCCCAGTTCATTTTCCTTTTGTACCTACCATGGGCCAAAAACCCTGATGGAAGCTAAGTCTATCACAAACAGCAAAAAAAAAATGTGCTCTGGCCTCAAGGGGCTCACAGTCTGAGTGAGGAGACATTCACGTTACGATGCTCTCTGAGAAGCCCCATACTAGCTGTGTCTGGGATACTCTGAGAGCACTAGGGACCGAGAAGTTTATTTTGATGGACGTTTCAGACAATATTGTAGTATCTTGCCATACGGTATTTTAAAGAACCCTATATCAAACTTAGGGTTCCGTGTCTCTACTTTTAACGAATGCTTGGCAGGAAATCTTTTCCATTAAGAGCATATTTCTTGTATTACATATAACATGAGCCTCCGAGTAGTCATTTGGTGAGGATTTTCTGATATCCTAGAGGCTAACACATTTTAAAGATTAAAAACCATTTTTAATAATACAAAAGACATAAAATGCTTTAAATTCTGAAGCCTCTATTGGATCGAGAAGTGCCAGAACGTTTCTCCTACAAAAGATGGAGAACTTGATAGTTCTCCTCCCCCCTCCCCCCACCCCACGACCCTTCCCCCCCACTCCAGCACTCCATTCAGATTTTTATCTAATGGTTTATAAACAGTAAAATGGGAGGAAATACCAACAGCAGCTGAAGGTTAAATTGCATTAGGGCAAAAAAAGGAAAAAGGAAAAAAGTATCAAGGCTGAACTCCACTTTAATCCCCAAAGAGGTAGCAGGTGAAATGTCCTTAGGCCAGATTCTTCTCTGGAACCTGGCTTCAGAAGCTGGTGCGGGCACACTGAGCACAAGAAACTCCCACTGACGTCAGCGCACATTTGGAGAACAGGCTCTTGAAGCTGCAGTCAGGCAGACAGCCTTACAGCAAAGTTGTGCCCTTGGACTTCGCCTTCGAGGTTAATGTATCACTGTGCTTTCAAAGGTGTGGGCAGCCAGCTGGCTTCTGACACAAGGTATTGGGAATTGCCAAGTCTCGGCCTTCGAGAAGGGCTACGTTCTCTGGCCTATCAGGGCACACGTCTCCACAATTTACAGTGTCCTTGACTCTTGTTCATTCGAAGTAAATGATTATCTAACCCACCACTTAGAGGCTAGGCTTGCTTGCATCATCTGATAGGTCTATTTCTTTATATCAATTTCCCAGGGGTTCAGTCACTCTTTAACAAATATTTATTGAAGGACTTGCTGTAAGAAAGGTCCAGATGCGTGGAAGAGCAAACGTAGACCTACACGGTTCAATCCTGCTGAAGCTTAGAGTCTAGTTGAAAGTCAACCGATCAATCAACTCAATCCCACGCGTGAATGCGTAATAACTAATCGGAATTAATAGACTCAGGAGGAGGAGAAGGCTCTTTAGCTCTTTAAGAGTGAATAATAAGGGAAGCTGACCTAGAATGAGGAGTGAGGTGCAAGGAGGGTGAGGAGGAGATTTCAGGAGAAGGCCAGGACGCAGGAGGGGTGGGGAAACTGGAGAGCAGGGGCAGCTGGGTAAGGGGCCGAGAGCTGGGCGGAGTTAAGGATTTGATCCCTATCTTAAGAATAATAGATGTTTCCAAAGGGGCTAAGGTCAAGGTCATATCTGATGTGGTTAGACAGGCCTTTGGGAAAGCTGCCCCAACAGCTATGTAAAAGAGAGAAAGGTGGGAGGTTGTCAGTTAAGTAGAAAGGCCAACTGGGAGGCTGTCATGGTCGTCCTGCCAAGACCTGATGGGACTGTGGCTTGGGATAGCAGCAGTGGAGGGCGTGGAGAAAAGATACATCAGGTAAATGTTCAGATCAGATGTAAGCGTGAGAGAGAAGGAGGTTTTAAAGATGGTGCCTGACTCAGCTTCCACAGTGAAGTTTGGAGAGAAAAATTTGATATATAAGATACATACATATTTTCGGAACGTGTTCTCTGCTTACCCAGAGTTGGACTACATCTAGTTGAACATTTTTGCAGGCGTAGTCCTTAAGTCACCCATTTAAATTAGAGTTACGTGTATCAGAATACATCAATGTAAAAATATAATGTCGAACAAAACAAAAACCAACTTTCAGAACGTGTGTGGTAGTATATTATTTGTATAAAGTTTTAAAATATGTAAAACAATACTATGAATTATTTATGAATTCATACATACATGGTTTAAGAATATGCAAATAGGTGATAAACACCAAATTTAAGAGAATGATTGCCTTTGAAAGGGAGAAAAGGGAATGGCTTTGGGAAGGGGTACTTGGGAGCCTTCCACTGTTATCTATAAATGTCATATTTATTTTTTTTTAAACATCTGAAGCAAACACAGCAAGCCTGCTAAGATTTGACAAGATTGCTTAAAATTAAGGCAAAGATTTCTAGGTGCTTAAAATATTGCAAATTTGTTTAAAGTTCACAGTCTAGTGGGGAAACAAGAAGTGTTACAAGAAAGACTTGATAAAAGATTATGGGAAGACTGGAAAGAAAAAAAATGATTTTAGCAGGAGAATTTATGTCGCTAACTTACACATTAGTAGAAATGTGGGCAATGTGTATGCCTGGTACTTTACTCTTAGAGGCCCAGGTGTGACTATGCACAGCCCATAACATCAAAGCGGACATGGCCTAGAAAGGGAACAGACTTCACAGACACAACCAAGTGATAACCAGCCAGTGCTGTGTTAAGGTTGAGCA
>RCUC01148560.1:0-30471 GCA_003697995.1 Taxidea taxus jeffersonii | reverse complement strand
AAAAAATTGTCAGTAGTTTAAACTTGTTTGAATATGTGGGGTTTTCTGTTGTTGTTTTGGCAACATCCATTGTCTCTGGGTATTGTAGAAAAATCAGAAAATATAAAGTAAAATGAAGTCAGTCATAATATCATCCCTCAGTGATAATCGCTATGTCCTTTGAGCTGTTTTTTTTCCTGTATATACTTTACATAGAAAGGTAAAGATAGATGAAACTTTACAATTCACTCTGTACATTGTTCTGAAATCCTTTAATTAATAGCACTTGATCTCTCTATCATAATAAATACTGATTTCTGTAATTACGTTTAAGGGGTAGTATTGCAAAGATGTAAGTATTTGTCCCTTCTCCTATTGGACACTTAGAGTCTTTGTAATTCTTTAAGATTAAAAATAATGTGCTAACAGTCTGCAGATAAATACTTAGAAGCCAGATTTCTAGGTCAATGGCTTTTAATGCCGTGTGCCAAGTTGCCCTTTGGAAAGGTTGTTCCAGTTTACACACCCACCAGCGAGTTACGAGTGTTTGTTTCTTCCCTTTGTCCTTGTCTGCCTTGGCATTACCATTCTCTTTAGTCTTTGCCAATCTGATACTCCCCGAGTGCTATCATTCATTTGCATCTCTTTGATCATTGGTGACATGCTTTTAATTTCCTTATTACCCATTTATACTTCACCTGTGAAGTGCCTTTGTTATTCTCTGCCCCCCTTCCTGTTGAGGTGTTTGCCTTTTTCATTGTTCAAGACTCGCATATAATAAGGTTATTAACCCTTAGTCACGCGTGTCAGAAGTATTTTAACTTCAGGCTGTCTTTTGCACACAGAAGTGTGTTTGTTTCAGTGTGATCCAGTCAATCACTCTTGCCCTCCATGATTTCTTCAAAGAAAGAAATTTTTGGCATTATTGGCATTATTCAAAGAAAATTCCTCCCAAACCATAACCATATACGCGTTCGCCTCTGCTTCCTTTGAGTCCTGTGATTTGGTTTTTAACTTTAATACCTCAGTCCGTTTTAATATAAAATTGTATCTACTTCTGTAAAAAACCCCGGTGGACTGAGTCGTAAGTCATGGACCTCAAGGGGAATGTGGTGGGTCCTGCCATTTTGCCAACATTAGAGTGGCAGGTAGATGAGTGCCTCTCTTCCAGAATGTGATAGTCTGCCCCTTCCCATCCATCACCCACATTCGCCATAATCCCTTCTGAAATCACCTCTGCTGTCGTGTGTCAGGTACACGTTAATACCAGGCTGGCCTGATGATTAAATGAATTTGCCCATGAGATGCAGGACAGTCGACAGCACAGTGGTGTTTTGTTGAATGGAGGAGTGAGTGAATGAATGAATGAATGAATGGTGGTGTGAACGGTGATGACAGGTCACTGAGGGTATTGTGAGACAGCAGCAGCTCTTCCATCCGAGCAGAGCCTTGGCCAAGCAATCATGTAGGGAGAGAACTGGCTAAGGAAGGTATGCCGTAGGGAATGTGGAAGAAGGAAAATTTATCCCGTGGATTTTGAGCAGGTGGCATTGTAAGGGTTAGGACAGAGCCCGTAGGCTGTCATACACCACACATTAGGTACATAAGCAAAAGTGAGCCATACTGGAGAATTCTAGGGCCTGCTGTAGAGTTCAAGATTTGGGGGAGTTTTTCAAGGAAGTCTCCCTGGGGAAGGTGCATGGGGAGCAGACCTCTGAAGAAAGGCTAGGGCCCTATTAGGAGGGATTTGTGGAACGAGGTTGTTTTATGCAGATAGAATGATGTAAGTGGGCAGTATTTTTTTTTTTTTAATTTGAAATAGTGATTTTTTTTTTTTTTGGCTTTTCTTTCCACCTCCTTTGCTTTTGATCTGTTTTCTTATTCTCAGCTTTTCTTATCCTCTCTGCTTTTAGTGCCAGTTAGAAATTGTCATGATAAAAGTTGTTAGCAGAGTCGAGAAAGTTATTTTTGAAGTGCTTGGGTTCTGGGGTAGGAAGACAGCAGGGAGCAGGAAGTGAACACGAGGGTGGCCTTCTGAGAGGACACGTCACAGCAGACTCTCCCCAGTGCCACTCAAGGCGGAGGTGAAGTTGGTGTTTTCTAAGGTTTACCCACACACAGTAGGCACTCCCCTATTTAAATGAATCCGTGAATGACTGAACAGTGTGCATGGCTTCCCTGACAGACAGAGCTATTTGGGAAGTCGGACAGACTTGAAGGACCCCAGCCTGCTGTGGCCTAGGAAGCTGGGTCGGGGGTGGACATGTTTGCCATGAGGGATGCTGAGGAGGACACTTTGAGGGGTGGTCATTGGGTCAGTACCCCGCTGACTTTGCTGAGGAATGAGATCCTGCCCCTCCTAAGCTCCCAATATTAAGGAAGAGAAGGAGTGCAGAAGAACAAGAGATGTGAGCAGACTCTGGATATGGCCACTGAAGAAAGGAGGAGTCATTGCAGTGGGCTGGGGTTAGCCAGAAATTTTTCTTGGAGATCAAGTCAATGGGTACAATAGCCACAGTCCCAGCACAGAAGAGCAAGAAATATTTTTTTAATAAGATTTTACATATTTATTTGAGAGAGAGAGCAAGTAAGAGAGAGTGTGAGAGGGGAGAAGCTCAGAGGGAGAAGCAGACTCCTATGGAGCTGGGAGCCCAATGGGGGACTCGATCCCAGGACTCTGGGATCATGACCTGAGCTGAAGGCAGTTGCTTAACCAACTGAGCCATCCAGGTGCCCAAGAAATAGGTTTCTGCCTCCATATCTTTTATTCCAATCTCCCATAAGGATTGCACCATTTCCTCCACTAATACTACCTGTCAGCTGCCATCTCTTTTTGAAAATAAAGGTTTTGTTTTGTTTTTTTGTTTGTTTTTTTAAGATTTTATTCACTTATTTACTTGAGAGAGAGAGACTGTGAGTAGGGGGAGAAGAGGTTGAGGGACAGATAAGCTGACTCCTCACCATGTGTGGAGCCCGATGCAGGACTTGACCTCACAACCCTGAGATCCATGACCTGAGCTGAAACCAGTAGTTGGATGCTTAACTGACTGAGCCACCCAGGTGCCCCTGTAAATAAATTTTTATTGGGACACAGCCACATTCTTTTGTTTACACATCTACGGCTGCTTTAATCCTACAGAAATAAGAGTTCAGTAGTTACAGCAGACCCAATGGTCTGCAAGGCCCAATTGCAATATTATAATATAACATATCTGGCCCTTTCCAGAAAACGTTTGCTGACCCCTGCTTTATGTTATGAATAGGTGGACTTGTTTAGAATCATGGTTCGCACCAACACGCTGTTTGCTCTGTGAATGCCCCTTTTCCTCATGGCATCTGTTCACAAGTTGTCCTATTAGAAGCGGTGGTGTGGTCCAGGATTCAGGCTTCTTGAGCGCGTACTCTGACTATCTGAGCTGCCTGTGAGACCCCCACAGCATAGCAAGTACTCTAATCACAGACATTATTAGTTTCTATATTTACTGTTCAGTAAATAAATCAGGGTCAGGGAAGTTTGGGAAGGTGCCCAGGTTACATAAAGCAGCAGCATTCGAATCCGGTCTGTAGGAGGAAGGCCCTTGCTCGTCCAGGACCCTGCATTTCCTGCTGCAGCACCCCCTTCCCCCCAACCTCCACTCCCTACCCCCGGCTCATTGTGATTTCTGGATCCTTCATCCATCAGCCTTTGCACTTGTGGGTGAAATACCATGATTCTTTTGGAGCTTCTGTTCCTCTGTCAGTTTTCTTTCTGACCGCATCCCTACTCCTCCAGTCATGCTTCTGACCTTGGCCCCCAAGCCCCGCTTTCTTGGGGCCAGCTCTCCTGGGGGAAAGATTGGGAGATGCAAACGAGGTCTTGGGTTTCGTCCATATCAGCGGCTCCTGCTGGATGCATGGAACCTCATTTGGAGCGACAGCTGTCCCCCAGGTGCTCTGCCTTTTTCGGAAGACAGCAGGTGCCTGGAGAACCAGCTGGAAGGGGGAGCATGGCCCTGGGCCCTGGGGCACCAGAGTGGCAAAACGGCAGCCGCTGGGCAGGCTGAGCTGGCATTTCTGACCTTTGTAGAGAGAGGGCGTCCTTAAAGGGACAGCGAGCTCTTTTCTTTCCTGGTGGCCAACTGCCAGTTCAGATGCCAGGCATTTGAAGAGGCCATTGTTCTGGCAACGGGAGATGGGGGCCCAGGCTGCCCAGTCTTTTTTTTTTTTTTTTTTTTCCATTTCCCGTTACCAGCCTCGTGTCCCCCTGTGATGTGAAGCCTGTCAAGGGTGGAGGGACGGTGAGCTCTCTTCAGCCTCCCACCCTGCCCTCCTCCTCCACTGTCAGAAGGCAGTCTAGTCATCGAGGCTAAAGAACAGAACAGCCCTCACACAGCCAGTGGCTCCCCCTCCCCCCAGGGCACCCGCCCCAGCAGAGAAGGAATGGTCTCTGCAGGCGACATCGGGCGAGGTGCCCCAGTGAGTTAGTTGTTTACTTGTCCCAGGTGAGTGGGGTCAAGGGGTAGGACTGGTTTTCTCCCAGTGCCTTTTGGAAACTGCCTGCCGTGGCACTGCCCTAGGGGTTCCTTAGAACTGTGCATTCTAGGTTCCAATTCCAGAACATCTGGGGCCTAGGAACCTGAGTCTCAACAAGCACACCCTAGTTTTGAGAGCCACTCACTTAGTAATTGCCAGACCTGACTGGCCATCAGAATCATGTGGGGACAGACAGAATCACACTGTCTGCCTGGGGCGCACGGATTTGAGCAAGGGGGCCTCTCTTTAGTGGTTAAGAGCAGGTTCCCTGGAGCTGGTCCACTGGGTTTGAAGCCTGGCCCCACCAGCTACTATCTCTATGATCTTGGGTAAGTTTCTCAACCTCTCTGTGCCTCAGTGTTCTTACCTATAAGATGGGGATAATTTCGTACCTGCTGTAGAGGGTGGCTGTGAGAGTGAACAGAGTGGCTGTTTATAAAGTTCTCACAATAGACTTCATACATCGGTCGTACTATATACGTTTTTGTGAAATTTTTATTTTTATTTCTTTTAAGAATTATCTATTAGAGAAGGAGACAGAGTGAGTGTGGGAGGGGGGAGAGCAGAGGGAGAGAGAGGTCTACTGAGTGGGAAAGCCCAACACAGAGCTCAGTCTCACGACTCTGAGATCATGACCTGAGCCAAAACCCAAGAGTCAGACGCTTAACCGACGTAGCCACCCAGGCGCCCCTTTCTTTAATTTTTATGTTTTGGTAAACTGATCACCCAGGTTGGAGATCATGATTGTCAAGCAGCCTTTTAGAGGCAAGGTACCCTGGCTAGGCCTGTCGGTGTGTTCCAGTAGTGACCGGTGACTCTCAGCTGCACGTCGCACGGACTTGCTCCGAAGAGGTGGCCCTACATGTACCCTATCCGTTTCTTGGCCTGTAGGCCGAGGAGAGAAATCCCTGCCTGGCTTCCATTCCACCTCTAGGCGAGGTGCCGTTGCTGACCCATGGAATGCTGTCAGAGGGAGGCCAGAAGCCACATCTATAAGGCAGACTGACCTCTCCAGCAAGAATCAGAAGGGAAAACAAGCTGCAGGCCAGAAATAGCTAGACATAAATACAAGGTATTATAATAATTACCATCCACACCCAGCTCAACCCCCTGACTTAAATTGAACCTTCTGTCCGGCCTTCCTGGCCTCAAGGAAGAAGAATGGACAGAAGCGTCTGCAGCAGCCCGGCAGGAGCAGGGCGGGGTGGCGATGTATAACCAGGGGTACGCGGAAGGCGTCACCCTTGGGAGCACCCCTGAGCCAAAACGGGCACTAGGGGTTAGCATGCAAACAAGTTTTTATTATAACTTTTTGGTTTTGCTCAACCACTACTTTTCTGAAAACGACCCTGTTGGACTCGAGGTTTCCCTGTTGGACTTGAGGTTTCCCTGTTGGACTCAAGGTTTCCACATTTAGGACTCGTCTTGGGGCTGCGTTCTCTTCCCGTGCTCTATCATTTCTCTTTGCAGTTGGGAATCAGACTCATCCAGTTGCTCACAGACATGGCATGTGGTTGAGGAGGAGGCTAGGAGGGAGACATCCCACCTGGGGGGCTGAGCTGCTTCTGCCTGCCCCCCCCCCCCGACCCTGGGGTGTGCTGGAGAAATCAGCAAGGCCAGGCAAAGGGCCTGGGGTGAAAGGGGGATTCTGATGCTGTACTCCCAGGCTGTGGTATTTTATAGATCCTGATAATAAGGGTTTTTGGTGAGTCAAATGCTGGATTATTTAGAAGAAAACAAGTCAGTCCTCCAGGGCATGTCTCGTGGATATTTTCCATCTTGATGACAAATGTCAGCACACAGGGAACGCAGCAGTGGGCAGACTTTTCCTAGCATCCACTCACTCCCACTTGGGCATATTTTATGAGATTTCCAGGAAGCCTCACAGGACCACTGCTGTTCTTGGTGGGGGTTTTGGTACCTTTGGTGGCTCAGAAACCCACAGTGATAACACAGGCACAGGACCTCGGTGGATCGAGATGCTCATTTTGTCCACTTCCCCGGGGAGAAGGAGTTGGCTATCTGCCCTGTTACTTAAGAATATTGATTCATCATTTTGGAGGCTAATGGAAGAGTTCCATTGGTTTCTTTTTCTTCTCCTTGGAGAAGCTGCAGGGAGCATCCCTGCTTTGGGTGGGAATCTGGGCAGAATAAGATCAAAAGGCCTTTCTGCTTTCAAGATGGGTGGAGTCTGTGCACGGGTTTCTGGCCCCAACAGTAGAGGGAAGACCTTGCCTCTCGATTTGGGGAAGAGGAATGTACAGAACAGAAACAGATGTAGATCCGTAAGTGGTTTTCGGTGCAAGAATCAGAAGGCCCTGCACTCGTTCACACACTGGGGCCTCCCTGTCATCCAGGACCTGGGCCCTCTGTGCCACAGATGATGTCTCGAGTGGGGAGGTTTGGGATGATCATCTGCACCCTCCTGGAGATGGGGATGGGAAGCCAGTCTCTTGACTAGGCACTCGCCCTCTGTGAGCCAGCCTCTTACAACGCTGGCCTGCCAAAACTCTCATTATTCCCTCATATTTCAGACCCAATTATGCCATCTGATAACTTCCCTTCGGAGAAACAAGAAATAAGCTTCTTTACTCCTTTGGCTTTCGTTCTTTTTTAAAGATTTTTTTATTGATTCACTTGCAAGAGAGTGAGAAGGAGAGCGTGGTGAGAAGCAGACCCCTGCTGAGCAGGGAGCCTGACACAGGCTCCATCCCAGGACTCCAGGATTGTGACCTGAGTTGGAGACAGACTCCTGTCCATCAGAGTCCCCCCTACCCCCTGCCCCCAGGCGCCACCTCCTTTGGCTTTTTTCTCTTCTTCTTCTCAAATATTTGATACCCTGCTTACACTGAGGCAACTGTCCTTTAGTCTAAACATCTAAGTAATTACTTTACAGTTTTGTGTAGGGCAGGATTTCCAGACCCACACTGTCTTCCTTATCTTATCTGTACAGTGGCCCTTATAAAGCCTGGTCCTATTTCTAAGTATGCTCCTACCAGTATGACCTGTGGCAAGTTCATTACCTCTTTCCCTTGCTTCTGTTGATGAGGCCCAAGTTCACTTTAATGCTTCTCACAGGTAGATTGCAGTTTTGGTCCATGCTGAGCTTTGGTCTTTGCCCACTGGTAACTAGACTTTGGCACTTACATCGAGCGTTGTAGAAGAAAGGTCCTTGCCAGAAGATCAGGGGCTTATTCTGCAGTCCCCCTTGCATCAGGCAGGCTCCAGGGTCTGGGGTATGCGGCTGAATGATCCCCAGTGTGTGGACTGTGAGAAGGGAGTTGGATTTGGGTGAGCTTTGATTCAGCTGGAGGGTGTGGTGTGGCCAGGATGTCCTAGCCTGGCCTGTGTATGTGGCGAGTCAGTGTCCCCAGCTTGCCAGCCAGCTACTTAATCTCCTTACTCTGATCACTTCTGCCCCTACCTACCCCAGACCCTTTTAGCTTTTGACCGGAAGAGTCAGGCAGTGCCAAAACTCTTTAATGAGGATTGGCTTCGAGTCCAGAAAGAGAGGTACCTTCCAGCTGTCCAGCATAGCCCCCCAGAGAACATTTGAGCTCTGGAGATTGCAGAGGTAGGAGGAGGAGAAGCAGTTAGTTCAAGGTCATGACGTGTTTAGGAGAGAGAAGGTAGAAAGAGCCCAGAGCGCTGGAGCTGGTGGCTTGGGTCGCTGGCACTGTCTGCTGTGGTCAGCGGCACCCTCTCTTTCTGTCTCTCTCTCTCTGGTCACTGAACTCATCTTTTTGCTACTTACTAGCATTTGGAGATGTGGGTAGTGAACAGGGATCAGAGACTTCAGGAAATAACTGGGGGATAGGGGGTGATCTAGACCAACCCCTTCTTGGATGAGCAAACTGTGGCCCCAGAGAAAGGGTAGGACCCACTCAGGGTCACACACCAGTGTTATTAGGTGCCCCATACTGCATGAAGGTGGACACTCTTTTATTTTTTTTTTTTAAAGATTTTATTTATTTATTTGACAGACAGAGATCACAAGTAGGCAGAGCAGCAGGCAGAGAGAGGGGGAAGCAGGCTCCCCGCTGAGCAGAGAGGCCGATGTGAGGCTCTATCCCAGGACCCTGAGATAATAACCTGAGCCGAAGGCAGCGGCTTAACCCACTGAGCCACCCAGGCACCCCTGGACACTCTTATAAAATGCATTTTGGATTACGGCATGTCGGTCACCCCTCTGTGAGCCCACGTTGTCCTCGCCTAGAGTCGAGTGTATGTCAGGTCCCTGTCTTCAAGGAGACCCGCCTTGGGAGCAGTAGCATTAGCAGCCCCGCGGGACCCTTTGGAGAGGGTGATCGAGGGGGCTAAGTGCCACTCCTGGACGTGTCTGGGGAAAATGGACACAGAGAAAAGATGGCCGTAGGTATGGACAATCTCCGTGTGGGGTAAACCCAGCCAGGGTCTGCAGTGCCACCACACAGCATGGGTACCTCTGCTGAAAGCCAGGCGCTGGACAGCACTTCCAGAAGGCCATTCTTCTGCTCCACCCTAAGACAAGAGAGATCGTGGATGTTCTCTTAGTGCCCGTGTAAGAGGCTCTGTTCATTACTTCCTGGAGAGTCAGCACTGGGGAGGAGCTGGGTCAGGATGTTTGAAGAATGGGCTCTGGTGCTTTGCTTTCCACCCGGGTTTTCTGTCTTGTCTGGCCCCATGGCCAGCCCAACTTCTGAGACATGCGGACACATGGGGTGGTTAGGAGGCCACGGCAGCCTCTCTAGCATGCCCCAAAGACCCTCAACTGGGGACAGCTGTTGCCTGGACTAGGACTTCTCTTTCACTCATCACGATCCTCCGACCTCTTCGGCTCTATCATAGCATTCTTTCCATCCTTCTCACCAGCATCCAGGGTTGCACAGGGACCTAGCAGTGGGATTGTCATGATGTGTGCCCCCTTAGCTACCCAAGCCACCTGGTTCTCTAGGGCTAACGGAAGAGTGGGCAGAGGGTGGAGGGGATGGTCATGTGGCCGTAGTCTCCAGCCTGTGGCAGGAGGGACTCAAGATCTCTTCTTAAGTACATGTCAACATCTTAACTGGGGCACCAGCAAGCAGGCTTCTCTCGTTTAAGACCTTAATCCAGGATTAAGGAGAGGTCAGTTACCTCTGCAGAGAGGTGATTTGGAGAGGGCTTAGTCTCTCTTAATAACCTGTAGCAGACAGAGGTAGAAGGCCTAGCATGGTTATCTGCCTGTCCCAGGGGTCTAGAATGCTCTGGAAATCCCAGGCTTGTACCGAATTCCTGAGTCTGAGACTTGGCCTTTTCCTTACACTTTGGCTACATGTCCCTCAGTGCTTCCCTATGCGCATGTATTCCTTTGGGCTAAGTCGTGCATGTCTTAGGTTGCAAAGAGATCCTGGAAAAGATGCAGGGACAGATTTGCCTTGCAGGAGCTTTATCGGAAAGCACTCGGGAACAAACCTGTAAGTGAGTGAGGGAATCAGGCCTGGGCAGAGGAGGAAGTTAAACTTTGATGAACTTGCAGGAGGCTTTGGCCAGTTCCAGGAGAAGCTCTGGTTCTAGAATGGCCTTGCAGTTATCCCAAATGAAGGCAAAGGGGCAGTTTTTTGCATCCTCTCACAGAGGGACTGTCCAGTAGGTGTGGTCTGTCTTCACGGAGGTGACATTATCTTTTTGGCGAGGCTGTTCTCTTCCTCTTCCAAAGAGGAGCTTGGTTGTGACCCACCAGCAGTTTTAGTCCAGAGAGCTAGGGAAATGAGTGCCTGGTTCTGGAGGGGAACAGACCACCGAGGTAACCATTACGGGATGTTACTCACGCAGCCTGCGGACTTACACTTGACCTTACATCTTCTCTTCCTCACATTCACCCTTTTATAGAACAGGTGTTATCTGCCTTTGACCGAGAGAGCGGAGGGGCTGAGGGTAGCTGGTGGCAGTCCAAGACTTGGTGATTCTTCAGGTGGTGGAAAGAACAGTAGACTGAGTGGTTTGTGTTATTGTTTAATACTCTTGCATGTTAACCTGTATTAGCCCTGGAATCGTGGGCCCAGTTAAACTACTTAATTTGCATAATTAAGTAATTAGATTAGTTCTATGCTCATGTTTTAAAGGTCCCCGGCCCCACGTGTAGTCACCTTCCTGGTAGTCCCTGGGTTCAGGGCATTCTTGCTTGGGCAGTTAGAATTGCCTGGAAGAAGGACAGATTGCCTTTTTCTGTTCATTGATGTTCTTAGGTTGGCCCTGGGTCACCAGTCCCACCTGTAACCCTCTTCACTTTTTACACGTTGGTGTCTCTGTGCCCTTCTGTGGCTTCTGGGCTCCAGATAGACTCCTGTTGCCACCCGCTTCCCACAGAGTCATGATCACAGGCTGATTTATCCTCATTTTCCCCAATCCCATGAAATCAACTCCAGTCCCTTGCCTAGACTTTTCCACATACAAGATATAATGTTCCTTTTTTTTTTTTTTTTTTAAATCTTATCCATTGATTTGGCAAAAATAGAGAGAGAGTACCATCAGGGGGAACAACAGGCAGAGGGAGAGGGACAGCAGATTCCCCAGCTGAGCAGAGAGCCTGACACGGAGCTCCATCCCAGGACCCTGGGACCATGACCTGAGCCAAAGGCAGACGCCCAACCCTCTGAGCCACCCAGATGCCCCCAAGATGTAATGTTGATCCCATGTGGGGATTTGCACTTTCTGTCTGGGGAAGAACACTTTCAGTGCCTGCTCCCTTCTGTAGATTCTCACCGTGGCCACTGAGCACCTGCTTGAATTCTGTAGATCTGGGAGGGGGAGAAAGTTTCACCACACAGAAGAACATCACCACACTTACCCAAACTTGTCCTCTCTTAAAAAAAGAGCAATTTTCAAGACCAGAAGAATAGCGTAGATGTAACTGGGTGGAATTAAAACCCAAGGATCCAAGAAAAGCACATGGGAGAATTTGACCTTCCTAGATTTGCTCCTGTTTCTAGTCCTTGGTGGGTGACATCTTGGGGGTACGGAGTAAACATGCAGATGTGCTTGTAATCTTTGTGGCTCAGTTTCTCTTCTGTGAAATTGGGATAATAAGATTAATTGTGGTATAACCCAATGTAACCTTCCTGAAGTGCCTAGAATGAGACCTGGCACATTCTAGGAATGTTAGTTCTGATTCTTATTTGGGAAATCATGAGAAGAGATGAAAAGTGTCTTAGATTAAAAAAGTGACTTCTGGGAAATACAGATTATTATTTTTATTTTTTTTAAAGATTTTTATTTATTTGTTTATTACAGAGAGAGAGAGAGAGCTCAGGCAGACAGAGTGGCAGGCAGAGGCAGAGGGAGAAGCAGGCTCCCTGCCGAGCAAGGAGCCCGATGTGGGACTCCATCCCAGGACGCTGGGATCATGACCTGAGCTGCTTTTAAGGCAGCTGCTTAACCAACTGAGCCACCCAGGCGTCCCTGGGAAATACAGATTATTAGACTACACTTTCAGAAGTAATTTCTCTATTACATTTTTAGAGAATTAAGGTTACTGTCATATAGACCGTATATCACATAGACCACCATATAGCACTGGGTTCGACTTTGGCTGTACATTGCAGTCGCCTGGAGAGCTCTAAAAAACACGATGCCTGGGGCGTCTGGGTGGCTCAGTGGGTTAAGCCTCTGCCTTCGGCTCAGGTCATGATCCCAGGGTACTGGGATCGAGCCCCGCATCGGGCTCTCTGCTCAGCGGGGAGCCTGCTTCCTCCTCTCTTTCTGCCTGCCTCTCTGCCTGCTTGTAATCTCTTGTCTGTCAAATAAATAAATAAAATAAAATCTTAAAAAAAAAATAAAAAACACGATGCCTGACAGTCACCATCAGTCACTCTGATTTAATTGGTAATGGCAAGGTGTGGGGGGTGTGTGACAGGGCACTGGGAATTTGTATAAGCTTCTAGGTGATTCTAAAGGGCAGCCAAGTTGGCGGACCACCAGCATAGAACCTTTCGTGGATTTACAGTTGATCCTGGCTGAAAATCTAGAGTGGATGTTTAGGAAAAGGTGATATGCAGAGACTAATTATTCTGTTCATATAGGATTATGAGAAAATTGGGAGAGGGGGGTTTGGTCTAATATGTATTATTATATGTTATATATGTATATATGTGTGTGTGTGTATAATATGTACACATAATATGTACATATTTATGTGTGTGTGTGTGTATTATAATATGTTCCTAGTGGGCTAGGGGCTGGGTCTCTGTGTCCTGCTGCCTAGAACCTGGTTGAGTCTTTCGGTAGCTGCCCAGGAGCGGGCGCTTGGTCACCACAGAGTGGAAACAGTGTGAGAGTGCGCTGCGCCCTCACTCCCCTCTCCCCAGCTCTCGCTTCAGCTTTTAATCATGTAGACATCACGGCTCCTCATGTGACAGACGCAGTATTCATGACATGTCTTGGGTTGCAGCTGGGTTAGAGACAACCAATATATCCTTTCAGACACTCCCGCCCAGCTTCCGAGGATCAGAGTCTGGGTTGGGGAACTCAGGGCCTGGTGGAAGTGTGTGGATTATCAGTTGTCTCACGTGAAGTGTTCATACAACATGGGCAATATCCTGAGCATTTAGGTCTAGAAAGAGTTGTTTTATGCGGTCTCTGGAGCACCTCATGACCAGGGTACCCCAACTCCTATGCACTACAGAGCCTTACTTGAAGGACCTTTAATGATGGCCTCTTCTTGTATTTTGATTTCTTTGGATATATGTGGACCTCTCTGGCTAACAATTTAACTCCATTTTTCTCTTGCAAACATTCTCTGTGTGTGCCCCACTCATACTTCCTTGGCTCTTTGACACTCTTTGGCTGCCCCCAGTTGACGGAGGCAGCATTTCAGCATGGTGGGGGGCGGGCTGGGCGTCAGGGCTGGGAGACAAATCCTCATTCCTTTCTGTCCTCTCCGTGACCTCAGGAAATCGTTGCAATTCTGAGGTATCTCACCTTCTTCATCTGTAAAGCAGCATTAACGTGAGGATCAAAGGAAAGGATATGTATGAAATCCAGTAAGTCTCTTTCTGGCTCGTAGAATGCTCCAGATGCTTCTAGCCATTTTGTTATTACCGTGTGCCTTGAGGGTTGGGGATGCTGCTGCTGTTCGCTCACTGCTGTGCAGTCTGTG
This sequence comes from Taxidea taxus jeffersonii, assembly GCA_003697995.1. Taxonomy (NCBI): domain Eukaryota; kingdom Metazoa; phylum Chordata; class Mammalia; order Carnivora; family Mustelidae; genus Taxidea; species Taxidea taxus. Next base: position 16,868 of record RCUC01148560.1, on the reverse strand, counting down.
AGTGAGCGTCCAGTCAGAAGACAGAAGCACGTCAGTGAGCGGACAGGGAGGGTTTAATGGTAAGAATCACTAACAAGTATATATATAATATGTAGGGACCAGCCTCCATCTTTAGATTAAGACAGAGCTTCCAGCAGAGGAACATGGGGTTGTCGCCACACAAGGCCCAGATCCGGAGTTCTTTGGAGAGGGTGTGGTTATGGCCCCCTGTGTGCCCAGAAGCTTCCTGAGGTGCTACAGGCTGGGGTGGGTAAGCTGGAAATTCTCCCTGGAAGGGTGGGGGGCAGTGAGGCTTCTTAGGAGGCTGGTGGAAGTCGACAGGGTACAGCTCCAGCATTGTGAGGCAGGGCAGAGAAGGCTAGATTTGGACCTGAGGGGCCATAAATGGATCGCTGGCCTGAGCAGGAACAGCGGGACTTTACCTTGCAGTGTCGCTTCAAGGATTAAATGCAAAATTATGATTGTAACTGGTTATGGTTAAGTACAGTAACTTTCTGAAGTGCCTTTACTTCATAGGTGCATGTTTATGGAAGTAACATGGTATAGTGAGAATGTAGATTTTATTTTACTTTGTTTATTTTTATTTTATAAAGATTTTAGTTATTTGACACAGAGAGAGAGCGCGAGCTCAAGCAAGGGGACGGCAGAGGAAGAGGGAGAAGCAGACTCCCTGTTGAGCAAGGAGCCAGATGCGGGGCTCGATCCTACGACCCAGGGATCATGACCTGAGCTGAAAGCAGATGTCTAACTGACTGAACCACCCAGATGCCCCAAAATGTAGATTTTAGAAATACCTGTGTGACCTTAGGTAAGGATTGGCTTCTATACTTAGTTTTGTCACCAGGTTAAAGAAAAATTTTATAAGGAAATTAAATATGGGGCTAACACGTGGTTGAGCCCCAGTAAATACTAGATCTCTGTTCCTTTTCCTTCCTTGACTTATCAAACACTTCAGGAATCTCCTAGATGTTTATGCTGCATAGAAGCACCTGTGTTTTGGATGACAATAGTAATATAGTCAGGTTCACCTTTTTTAAAAAAAGATTTTATTCATTTATCTGACAGAGAGAGGGACCACAAGTAGGCAGAGAGGCAGGCAGAGAGGGGTGGGGAAGCAGGCTCCCTGCTGAGCAGAGAGCCCCATGTGGGGCTTGATCCCAGGACCCTGAGATCATGACCTGAGCCGAAGGCAGAGAGAAGCTTAACCCACTGGGCCACCTCGCGCCCCATCAGGTTCACTTTTGCCTATCATTCAGGAAATTCAGATTTAGTTAAAATGTTTGAAAGGACGTAGTATGTAAAAAAAAGCCTTTGCTTTCTCGTTGGGATGGGAATAGGATTCAAAGCTATTATAAGACCTTATCCTGCGTCCCCCATTCTTGTCCCCAGCAGTTATTAAATACCTGAGGCAAGCAGGATGCTCTGTGGACACCAACCTTCTTTTTATAGAATGTGATCAGACAGGAGTGGGTTGAGTGGGACCGGATTGGATTTGCAGGTGTACCTTAACTTCTCCTTCTCCTCCCCCCACCCCCAATTCCTCCAGGGTGCTCCTTAGTGCTTTTGATACTGCACAGGACTCAGAAAACCTCTTTTCCTTTTAAAAATAGAAACTAATGTCAGTGTTCCATATCTCTAAGGTTTAATTCAGAAAGAGATACCTACTTTTACCTCCATTTCCTAAATTCATTTACAGAAAAGCAGTTTGGGAATTTAGGTGACAAATAGCCTAGCTATTAAAAGGCCGGTGTTGAGTTGGGGCGGTGGCGGGGTGGGGGCCGGTAGCAGGGTGGGGAGGAGGGGCACGCATATTGAATCTGCAGAAATGCAGTTTGCTCCGATAGGGTCACAGGTCTTGGATCTCCTAGACTTGGCAGCCTGGGCAGAGCTCATGCCGGGACTTCCAGGGAGTGTGAGGGAGCAGTGCAAATCTGTTAAACACGGTTAGCACAAGAAGGCCCCTGGCCTCCTGATGACGTCAGTAGCACCTTTTCTTCATGGGTGATGCAGTGGTTAGGAGTGGGGCTTGAGGAAGGCAGGGAAGGCAGCCAGGGTTTTGGATATGCGTTCAGCCCCTTATTAATCAAATACTACTAGAAAGTTAGCCAGCCCCCTGCCTCTTAGTTAACCCACCAGAAAAAATGGGGGTGATAAGTACCTGTTTCATAACATTGTCGGCAGGATTAAAGAGGTCATTCACATCAGTAGCAAATTGCTTCACACATACTCTGTTTTTTTATCAGGATCATTTTGGTTTTAAGTAGCTCAAGTGGGGACCTTCTTCTTCTTCTTCTTTTTTTTTTTGTTGTTGAAGATTTTACTTATTTATTTGACAGAGAGAGAGTACAAGCAGGGGGAGCGGCAGGGAGAGGGAGAAACAGGTTCCCTGCTGAGGGCAGAGCCTGATGTGGGGCTCAAACACAGGACTCTGGGATCATGACCTGAGCTGAAGGCAGACGCTTAACCAACTGAGCCACCCAGGTGCCCCAAGTGAGGAGCTTCTAATCATTAAAGAAAGGCTTATGTTTTAGAGTAGACATAGCCCAGATTCTCTGATTTGCCTGCTCTGTAACTTCCCTATTATTTAATGAGGTCCAGCTGGGGAGGGGGCTGGCAGAGATTTTCGTGATGGGGGAGTGAGGGTGGGAAGTAACGTATATATAACGTATATATATGCATGCAGCTTAAGGAACTGAGATATTTCTTTTTTCTTTGTTTCTTTTCTTTTTTTAAGATTTTACTTATTTATTTGAGTGAGAGAAAGAGAGAGAGCCGAGCATGGGAGAGCAGAGAGAGAAGGAGAAGTAGACTCTCTACTAAGCAGAGAGCCTGACATGGGGCTTGATCTTAGGACCCTGGGATTATGACCTGAGCTGAAGGCAGACTCAGCAACCAGCCTAGCCACCCTGGTGCCCCAGACACTGAGATTTTTCTTAGGTCCAGACTTAGTTGAAGGTTTCAGAAGTAGATCTTTCATTGTGTGTGTTTTTTTTTAATAGCTATTGTTTTTAACCAATATTGGTGATAATATTTTTATTTATCAGACTGGTGTTGTGTCAGATACAGTGAAAAGCTTGTCACATGTATTCACCTCACTTAATCCTCCCACAGTTGGAAGATTCTGTTACTTTTTGACTCAAGATGAGGAAGCCTGAAGCTTAGTGACACCGACTTTCCAAAGGTCACAGAATCAGTCACTGAGAGAAGCCGCATGTGAAGTCAGGATCATCCCACCTGTTAGCCTGCCCTTTTAACCACATTCATTAATCTCAACCTTGAAGATCCTAACACAATAGGGGGACATAGAAGTGTTTCAGAAGAAAGATGAATTTGTGCATTTTATACTCCCAAGTAGGAAAGCCCCGGAAAAGTGAGTACGATTTGTCCAAAGTCACATAGTAGGTGAGTGGGGGAACCAAAAGGAGAGCGCTGGCTGGTTGACTTCACTGACCCCTTTGTCTTTGTCCTAATAGAGGACAGGACAGTCAGTACAAAGACATTACTGAACACCTGGGCTGTACCGGTACTCCTACGTGTTGGCGGGACATGAAAGAAGTAGTCTAGAATCTTCTTAGAGAAAGCCAACAGAATGAACAACAGAATCTCCAGTTAGGTTCCAGATTGTGTACGGTCCTTTATAGCGGCCGGGGTGGGGGAGGTACTAGCTTTTCTTGGGTGCTTTTCCATGCATTTATTTTATTGCATCATTTTTTTTTTTTTCTCCAATGGTGTATAAGAGGAAAGAGAACCTGTTGGCTTTTTCAGATGAAGAAGCCGACTCTGAGATGGGGGTAGATGAACATACATAGGGTCACAAAGCCAGAAAGCAGCAAAACTTCGCTTTGCATGCTAGTTCAACTCCAAAGTGCAGGCTCTTTCTTGGGAGTAACAGAGAGGGGAAGGAGTTGGGCAGTCCAAAGCGAGGAACGTATTTCAGAAGAGGTAGGACATGAGCCAGGCAGGTAGGGGTGGGTAGAGTTGGCAGAGTGCATGTCCCAGGACATTTCCAGCACACCTTTCTTTGGAGCTGAACTTCCTTGAGGTTAATGGTCAGTGGAGTCTAGACACTCAACCTCTGCGCTTCCTGGATACCACGAGGCTGTTCTTCTACCAACAAGCTGCATACAGAAACAATCCTGGAAAGACCTTTAATGCTGAGCCTATAGGGCTTGGTAGTCCCAGAGTGAGATGTTTTGCTAACAGATGCCCAAGAAGTATTAGCTCTCAGAGTGGGTCTGGTGACCAGAACAAAGGTGACATCAATGGATTGTAATTAGTGTTCACCTTCAGCTCATTATCCTGTGCAGACAGATAAGACTCTGTCCTTCAGGAACATCCTGAGAGTGAGAATGCATAAACCAACCCTTTGTTTCTCAAAGTGTGGCCCTTGGAATGGCAACATGGGCATCCTGTGGGGGTCTCGGAGAAAGGCCAACCTCCCTGAGACCTCCCAATCAGAACCTGTGGCTTAACAAGATCCTCCGGGGATTAAAGTTTGTGAAACGCTGAGCTGACCATCATCATTCTTTTTGTTGTTTGTTTGGGCTCACGGTTGGGCTTCCCCTGCTACTCCCATCAGAAGACAACAGTGATAACTGCAGAGGCTTACAGGCATGCTTGGGGCATTGGCTAGTTGATTTTCATGGGATTTCCAGCCCAGTGATCTGGATTCCCAGCTCAGCCTTTCTTGCTGTGGAACTGTCCGACCTTCCAGGGCTGCTCATCCTTATGTTAGATGTGGTCGACGTGAGGCCTGTATAGAGGAGTGTTGTGGAAATCAGATGAGTTTGATTTGAGGGGGAAAGTGCTTTTTGAGCCATGGATGACTTTCACAGTATTCACTGATACCCTTCTTGAAGAGACTGCCTCTGGTCTGAAAAAAAAAACACTTCCTAGGGGCTGTTTCAGTAGCCCTGAAATCACTGCATTTCGGTGAATGGACAGGAGGAAGAAACCTTCCTAAGGCGCAGCTTAGGACTTTGAAAACTCAGAGGAGCCTCCTTTGTCACGAGGGCGAGTGTTACTTTCCATGGCTGCAAGCATCAGCCCTCCGTTGTGGAATCTGGGAGAGGCTACCCTGAAGAGGCCCTCAGCCATTTTCTCGCATGGATTGTGGTCTCCAGTGCTGCCTTTCTCCCCTCCTCTGTTCCCAGGGCTCAGGCAGGGAGTGCAGCTGTCATCCTTTGAGAGAGGCAAGGCTCTGTTTTGAGCCAAGCGCCCGTGTTTTTACTGAGCATCCCCTCCTTGATACAGGTTGACCTAATAGGCAACATCTGGGAAATAACTGGTGGCGGCCAAGGGTGCAGAATCTCCTGGGAGCATCATCTTGTGTTCTGTCGGATGGGGAGGATGAAGAGGAAATCATGCTCGCTGCCCGGCGGCTCCGTCCTCCAGCCCGGCATGAATAATGGAGAGCTGGCAAGCTGACTGCACCAGAGAGTTCCGTTATGTAAAGTGGCAGGCGGCAGGGTGTGTGTGTGTGTGTGTGTGTGTGTGTGTGTGTGTGTGTGTGTCTGTGCGCGCACGCGCGCACGCCTGAGCGCACAGGGGTGCGTGGCTGAGTGTGCGCGCGCGCGTGCAGGGGCCGGAGAACAGCTGTCTGTGTGAGAGAGAGAGAGAGAGAAAGGGAGCCAGGGCAAGGGAGAGGGGGACTTTGTAGGCTGCGCGACCACACCAAGTAACAGCCGCGGGGGGAGGGGCAGGACTAAGGGGGGTCATGCTGACAGTTCCAGAGCCCAGCGAAACAGCAGAGCAAGGCAGCTCCCAGAGCTTATGAGCACCCCGCCCCCACTCCCTTCCCCACTAGAACCAGGGCTGTGGGGTGGGCATGGAGGTGAGTGCCCTCCACCATCCTCAGGGCCCCCCCCACTCCCCGCCCCCGCCCCCCCCACTGCCCAATGCATGAATGAATGAGTTCCTCCGCCCGGCACTCTACTACCGTTCCTAATGGCTTCCAGGTTAGTGCTCACTGACGCTTGTGTGTGTGTATGTGTCAGTCTATCTTTGTTTCCTCCGGGCTTTTTTTTTTTTTTTTTGGAGGGGTGACTCTCCCCCCACCTCTGGTTGGGGAGGGTCAGGTCGAGGCCCTGGGGGCTGTAAGGAGGAAGACCTGTCTGTCTGGCCGTGTGCTTTTTCCAGCTAGTGCAGGCTGCTCAGAGCTGCTGAGAACACAAACCTTCCACGACAGTAAAATCTGGAGTCCATGTTGTTTGCTTCTGTTCTGTGTTGGGGGATCCGAAAGCAGCCGGTGTGACATCATGCTGCAGAGATGTTCTTTCCCTCACTGGCTTTTCTCTTTTCTGCCCCCTTCCTGCCCTCCTTCATAGTAGCCCTGCTTCAGCGGACCTTTGGAGCGCTGAAGGGTGGGCCCTGGTCTGGTGGAGGGAGGGGGTGTGCTGGGCGCAGGGGGTCCCCTTGGCCAGTGGGATTTATTCAGGGTCCCATAACTTGGAGAACAGAGGCCAGTGGACTGAATTAGCGGTGCGTCATGGAGAGCTGGCCGGAGCCTCTGGGGGAGTGTGGACAGGCCATGTGCTCCTGTTCTCCACCCACCAACTTAGCTCCTCGGTGCCCCTGGTGGGGGCTCGGTGACCAGAGCAGTGGTTAGCAAGGGAAAGGAGGCAGGCTGGAGGGTTATAAGGTAGGCCACCCTCTCAGATAGGAACAGATGCTGCTTTTCCCACAAGAAGACCATGGGACGCATGGATCTGGCTGGCGGAAGGAGAGGAGGGGAAGTTGATAGCTCCTGTCTCAGGGAAATAAAGGGATTTGTTTATTCTTTGGCTTAGCCTGTATTTGGCTCAGAGATTTGCCATGTGTTTTCAGAAAATAGATACCCAGTGGCTCGTCCTTACTCCCCCACACCTCCTTGCATTGTTAGTTATTTGCTTGATTTAGACCAGTGAAAGGGTGAGGGGGAGACTTAAAGCTCTCTGTCTCCCTGGGACTCAGCCAAGCTCTCAGCCAGGGCTGGTGAGTGGGAACTTTGTCTCTTTACCTTCTCTGACACTTGCTAGCAGACTGCTTCTGTGGACACCCTCTTCCTCCTCTGCGTCCCACCTTCCCTCTCTCCCCAGCTAGCCTTGAGTGGCACTCCATGGGTTAGAGAAGTTTAGGACCACACTGGAAAAAGCTGACCTTGAAAGAAGGGAAAGGAGAAAAGGATGTTTGAAAGGGGAGCTGCCCATGGCAGAAGCGTGTCATTGTCAAGGCCATGGGAAGTAGTACCCCACTGGGAAAGAATGAAGGAAAGGGAGCTTTTGTATACTACCTAGAAGAAACCTCCTCTCTTTCCTGGTCTTTGATTCTCTTCTGCAAGTGGGAGCATACCTGCGACCTTTCCCTCCACTTGTGAAGTCATCAAGCACAGGTTCTTTGTCTGTGGGACACAAGACACCCCCTTCCCCAACTTGATGGAAGAGAAGCAGGCTCACAGGAAAGACCTTTTTCAAGGTCATACATGGTCAGGCCAAGGATTGGCCAACTGTTTCTGGAAAGAGCCAGGTAGTGAATATTTTCAGCCCTGTGGCCCATGCTGTTCTCTGTTGAAGCAACTCAAGTCTGCTCTGTCCAGCAGAAGGAGCTGCAGACATAGTCTGTGAAAGAGTGCAGGTGGCTGAGTTCTCAATAAAACTTTATTTATGGACTCTGAAAATTCCATTGCATATAATTTTCACATGTCACAAGATACTCTTTTTTACCCCCAACCATTTAAAAATGTAAAAACTGTTTTTAGCTTATGGGTCATAAAAGAAACTGATGGTGGGCTGGATTTGGCCTATCTAGGTCATAGTTTGCTGGCCCTAAATTAGACAGTCTGACTGGAAGTCGTGATGATCACCTGAGTGAGACCTTCTTAAGTCTGAAGGGAGCTGGTAGCCCTCACTATACGTGTGTTTGCACACACGTACCCTTTGGTTCCTGGACCAGACAGGGCTGGATTCAGTTTTCCTAATGACCTCAGAACCTCATGGTATTGCTCTCAGCCAGTTCAGCGAAATCTCAGTTTATCTGTGAGTCAAGCTATAAGGCTCCAAGGAACAAATGTTTGTGGACCAAGAGGAGAGAAAACATTTGCTGAGGACTTGACATCTCCAGATAAGAGAAATCTCTGTGATGTCTGTGGTTTTGCATCTGGCCTGGAAATACATAAACATTCAGAATTGTGATATAACCTGAGTTGGGGTGAGAACTGGATGGATTTTTCACCATCTCACTGAACTTGGTTTGTCCAGTTAGGGGAAGGGATGGGGGCGGGATGTTCCTTGTAGGGCTGTGCATACATACGGTGCACATGCATACATTCTCCTTAGCCTATAGGCTGTAGCCAGACTCGTAAGAGAACAGTGACTAATTCCAGAATCTCCTGATTCAGGAGATGATTCCAAAAATATATGTTTGCATTCTGATTTCCAAAAGCACATGGGGTGGCAGTTCTGCTCTATTCTGAGCTCATCAGAGCACTTCTCTGTGGGATTACATTTCTGGGTTTGAGAATATGAGGGGGATTGGGATGAACTGGGATTAATTCAGAGGGGAGTGAGCCCTGTGGTTGCGGCGTTCATAGCCAGGCTGTGCGAGCAATGCCGGAGGGACTGGCAGATCTGGAGGAGAAAGTGCTGAGGGATTGTACAAACTGTATAAATTGCACATTTAAGAATTACGGGGACCTGGGTGGCTCCTAAGTTAAGCATCTGACTCTTGATTTTGGCTCAGATCCTGATGGTCAAGGACATGGGATCAAGCCTAAGTGGCTCTGCGCTCAGCAGGGAGTCTGCTTGAGATTCTCTCTCTCTCCGTCTGCCCCTCCTCCCCTCGCATGCACCCACATACTAGCATACCTTCTTCCTCTCTGTCTCATAAATTCATAAATTAATTTTTTAAAAGAAATTAGATTATTCTTTGTCTGCCAGGGGAGTAGAAAATAGGACCTTTGGTAGAAAGCCACAGGAAATAGTTTGATCTTAAAATAAAGAGAGTTGTCCAAAGGTGAACCGAACCACATCATGAATTAAGTATCTTTTCCGCCACTTGAGGTATAATCTAAACAGAGATTTGGTGGAGAGATCATAGGACAAATGGTTTTTAACTTCTGAAAGTAGGTTTGAGGAACTGGAATCATTCCGCCCAAAGAAAGGAGGATAGGAACACAGGAAGGGTTCTAGCTAATGAATTGACCTCGAGTCCTGGAAAGCTGGAATGGAGAAAGTGGCATTAAATGCATTATAATGGGCTTTTGTTTTAATCATTGGGAACTTCCTGATGGTAGTGGAGGGCAGTGAGAAGGATCCCAAAGGGGAGCCCTGGACTTTTGTACCCGGGATACATTTTCAAGTAGGACGAAGCTCTCTGGAGTGATTTAGGTCTGTCTGCTTCCAGCCAGTCATATTGGCTGACCTCTTAGAGTCGTCTTTGTTCTAAAATTTCTGTGATTTTTAACATCATGGTTGTTCTTCAGCCTGTTTCCATTTGCTCTCCAGCAGAAAAGTAAATCCCAACTGGACTTGAATCCGCAGGGGTCTGGAAAGGTTTCCCCGCACTTGGCTTTGACAGCGAGGGGGGGGGTTGGGAAGGGTGTTCTAAGTGCTGCTGCTTCACCCTCAGTCCCCTACGCCCTACACACCCCTCGTCTGCTGGACCGCCAAGCTCAGAGCTTTCTTCAGACAGCGTGGCAGCAGCCTCTGGGAAGAGGGAAGGCTGGGGAGGCTGCATTCACAAGGACCCCCTACTGCCCAGGTCTTGTTTCTGCATGCTCTGCCGAATGGAGAGCTAAGTGAGTCCCTCTAGGTCGGAGAAGCTGTTGCTCTCAGGAGTTCACAGTGCGTCCTCGAGACACTCTTCGTTGCCCTCCTCCTGTCATGTCTCTGCGGGAATTAGGTGGCCTCCACATTTCTCTCGCATAATTCAAGCTGAAGCTCCGAGAGGAGTGTTTGCCATCAGATCATACATAGCTTGGAAGGGGCTGAGTCAAGGCTGGCTGGCTTCCTTGGCAGGTAGTGAGGGGAGCAGTTTTGACTGAATCCAAGTAGCTCTTACCACGTGGGATTGGGTGGGAGAGACGGACATGTAATGGTGTTAGCCCATTACATGTCTCCCTCCCACCCTACTGTGTGTTCCTTAGAGGGAGAGCCTGTATCCCTAATGCCTAGAACGTTACCTGGCATGGAGTGTGGTCTCCTCAGCTGTTTGTTGGATGGATGGATGGATGGATGGATGACAGTTAGATGGATCGTGTTCAAGTTCCTTTCAGGCTTAGCAGCAACATTACTCTTGCAGAGGATGGGGGAGGGGCCCTTGAGGGGCAAAGGAAGTTCTATTCAGTTGAACCCCTCCCTGCCTTGTTCCAGTGGTTTGTGGCCTCCCAGTGGACTGGAAATCTCTTTCAGGGAAGGGGGCTTCCTGGGATAGGCTTAGCACCTTTCTGCTTTCACAAGGTCCCGTTCTTCTGAGCGCTGAGGCTTCTGGAATACTTTGGGTGGGATTGTACTTAGATTTGGCTGAGACTGATAGTGAGTCAAATTTAGAAGGATTAAGTCCCTACCTTGTGCCCATCACCATGTTTGATATTGTGTGTTTAATCTTCGTGCGTCTGCATAGAGCCCTGACACGGTCACTGCCCTGTGGTGCCCTCAGGATGAATAGGGTTGGAGGCGCATAGTAGGTGTTGAGAAAATGCTTGTTCACAGACACCCATTCAGCACGGTTAGCTCACTTTCCAAAAACTGATGTTCAGGGAGAGCTGGATGGATCATGGTGGCCACGAATCATGGAGAAATGAGGACCATGGTGCTAAAAGTCCCCTTGGAGCTGTGCAAGCCAGCCAGCAAGTGCTTTCTCACTGGAGATCTGAAGCCCGGGCTGGGTGGCTTCACGGAGGGAATTCCTGCATTTGGTGAGGGGGGAGGGTGGATTGGATTACAAGACCACTATGGTCCCTTCCAGACGACGGACTGTCACTGCAGATCCGTTCAGCCAGCGCTGCCCACGAACCCAGCAGGACCCCCTCTCAGTGTAGGTGTTTGTTCTGTAGTGAATAATCTCAGGGAAAGCAAATGGTTCCACACCAGGAAGCGGCTGTGATGAATTTCAGCATCTTGTGCTCCATCCTAAATGCTTGGCTCTCCAGCCCCATGGAAGGAGGAGCTCGTCGAAGGCGTGCGTGCAACAGCTGATGTTCTCACCCCGTCTGTGCCATGAGGACGGAATTTAGAAACAGGATTTGGTTTCTTCACTGGGAAATTCACTTCCTGCTTCTCTCTCTCTTTTTTTTTTTTTTCTTTTTTTCACTCAATGAGCAATTATAGGAAGACCTTTCCTTTGGGGAGGCACTGTCTAATTAGCTTTGTTTGTTTGTTTGCTTTTTAAGATTCTGCCCCTCACGCTAGTAAGGTAAGTTGTGATCATTCGGGAGATGGGGCACACGGACTCACAGGAAGATAAAGTCATTTTTCTCAAAAGCACAGAACAGCTCAGAATTTAAACTCAGACACATATCCTGATGTTGAGGGAAAGGGGCCAGGCCAGCAGAGAACCTGGAAGTGATGTCAGATTTCAGTTTGCCAGATCCCCAAGTCAGAATAAGAACCAGTGGGCTGGTGTTACAAGAAGGCAGACTTGGGGCAGGCTTAAGAAAAAGCAGTGTCTAACAGAGTGGCTGGACAGTGGATCGAATGGCTTTAAAAAGAGCTCATTCCTTTATTCATGCAGTGAGTCTGTGGTCCCAGGTGCCAGTCATGGTGCTGGAGGCCCCGGCAACCCAGGCACCCCAGGCACCCACTCCCCCGCCACAGTGTTCACTTTAATTAAAAAAAAAAAAAAAAAAGGTCAACAAAAGAGCGGCAATTTTAGCTTCTCCTAAATGCCTGGAAGGAGGAAAGGCAGGCTCTGGTAATGATTGCCTGGGGACAGGGAAGCCACCTTAGACCCAGCTGAGTGGTCCTTCCAAGACAGACCACTCTAGGGAGGTGACATTTGAACTCTGAAGGTTAAAAAAGAACCAGAATCCAAAACTTCAATTCTAAAGAGTTCCGGCAGAAGGGACCAACAAGTGCAAATATCCTCGAGCAGGGGTAGACTTGGTTTGTCTCAGGAACAGAAAGGTCCAAGGAAGCCAGAAGATGGTTGGGGGGGAGGGGAGGTGGTGCAAGAGGAAGTTGGGGACAACAGTTGCTTGACAGTTCCTTGAGTTCAGATCCTAGGAGTAGCATCGCTGGCCATTAAGTACATCTCAGGGGATGCGAACCTCTCCCTCCAGAAGGTTAGGATGAGGACGCGGGATGGATTCCGGGCAGTCTGAGAGCTTTTAGGATAAAGCAGTTCATTCCTGAGAGTTTCTGTAGCATCATCTGGGTTTCCAAAGGTTATTCTAATTCATTCCTTTTCAGCATGTCCATAGAGATAACAGGAGCTCCGGCTTCTCCCAGAGCCCTTGCAGGACCCAAACAAACTTATTTTGTTTTTGCAGGAAGGGGGAAAAGTGGGTCAGGCTGTTTTGGCATTTCGGGCATGGAGTCCTGGTTCTGTTGCAGGCCTCGGTCTCCATGGAAATGAAAAATAGTGTTTGTCATGCCTGTTCCTGGATTGAATTCCAAACTCTGGGCTGAACAGAAGCTGCAGGAAAGCCAGGGAGTGGGGGAGTAGGATGGATGGAGGCTCCAGCCCTTGTGACGAGGGATCTCTTCTCTCTGGCTTGAGTGGCCAAGGCAAACAGGTTTTACCCAGTCCCTGGCGCTCTCTCCACCCATCACCTCCCTGCACCGAGAACACCAGTAGAAGGGTAATTGAAGGTCTGCTTTTTCTCTGTTTGACCAAAGACTTTCCATGGGCCTCGCCCTTACATTAGCTGATCAGTTAATAAATTAACAATTGGAGTTCCCTGCTAGGACTGCCCCTGCCACCCCACCCCCCCAAGTCATTCCTTCCAGGCTTCAGTAGATTCCTAGTGAGAATGTCTCCAGGTATTAAATGTTCTGCAGATGTTTTTGGATGGGCTCTGCCACCTTTCATTTCCCTTGTAAGCAATTTTTAAAAAAAACTTTCCATAGTTACTTGAACAAGGTAGGGAAGGAGGAGGGAGGGGTAAGTGGAGCCTGTTGGCCCTAAGAAGTGACCTGAATCATATCTGTACAACATCTACAGAGATGAGGACTTATGAGGGGCAGAGAGCAGAGAGAGGGCAAGGCCTGGGCCAGGGTGGACCCTGTGTGTGGGTCAGGGTGTGGATGACCCGTGGGTAGTTAGCGAGGGTGGAGAATGGTCAGGCTTATCTTTGCGAGTTTTCTCTGCCAGCGGTCTGACCTGGCAACCGTCTAGTTCTACCTTCTTGGTTCCAGATTGCAGACAGAACCTGTTTGTGAACACCCTGTATCCTTCACCTAAAGGCCCAGCTTGGAAAGCCCCCAGGGGATTTCAGCAAGTTCCCCAAACAGAGGAGAGGGAACGAGATGTTCATCTCCGCCAAAATCTTGCGCTCACAGCAGGTGAGGGAGGCCCCCTCTGTGTTGGGCTCCGCCACTGCCATTGTGTGAACTGTGTTAGGGGGAGAAAGGCAGCTATCCGGGAGCCCTGTCCTTTGCTGAAATGCAGCAGGTGGCTACTTCCAAGCCAAAGCATTCTGGGCTGGGACCAGGCAGAGGCTCTGCCGTAGCCTAAGTTGGGAAGAGAACGTCTGCGCCATTCAAAACCAAGCCAAATGAAAACAGCACCAACAAAAAAGCATCTGTGTCCTAGTCGCCGCCTGGCCTGCCTCATTCTTCAACCATATAATCACAGTTTGCCACCCAAGGCCCATTGGGTCCACAGAGGAAGGAACTGGACCGAGTGGCACAGTTGTCCCCCGGTTTAGATTCCACGGCATAGGTCCACAAAGGGCGGGTTCCCTACATGGTCACGAGGAGCTCCTCTTAGGAGAAACAGAAGTACTTCTCTCAGTCTTTAGAACTTCCTCCCCATCCAGTGTCCTAAAAAGTAGGGTGGTGGAGGGGGAGTCACTGAGCCTCGCACTATTGAGCCCTCTGTGCTTGGGCGTTGGGGTGTCCCGCTGCCTGTTAACCCCCTGGTGGACAGTTCTGTCCTCTCTCTGGACCTGTGCTTCCCCTGCCAGGGAGAGGGTTGGACAGGATGAGCCCCTCCCCGTCTTTGTCCACACAGTCATTCCTTGGGGACCCGAGCCTGGGTTTAATCATCCTCGGTAAGGGTTGGGGTCGGGGTAGGGGGCAAGATCAGGAGCTCCAGGAAGTTATAATAAGGAGTGAAGCAGGATTGGGAAGATCTATTTTTTTTCTAACATGTATTTTGCTCCCTAAGGAGAAGGATCCAAGGGACATCTGGGTCTCTGCTGGGATTTGCGATTTGGGCCACATTCCCCCTCTACGAAGCTCCCCTTGGGTATGCCCTTCCCGCTTACCGTGTTGTGGTTTTATGAGGGTTCAGAGACACGGTTAAGTGACAAGCCAAGAGTACAGAGAGGAACTGGAAAACAGCCGGCTTCAGGGAGTCCTGGTACCCTGAACTGGGAGCCAGTTTAGGTGGACAGACTTGCCCGAGGCGTTCGCCGGCAGCATGTAAATTCATGTCCGTGTTAGGCAAATACACCCGTGGGCTCTCTGTCTCAGGCACTTGAGCATGTGCTGTGGGAAAATTCCAGGTGGAGCTGGCTAATTCTCCTGGATATTTGCAGTGCTGAGAGAAAGAATCGAGGAGGATTACTGACGAGAGCTCAGAATCGGCGTGGGGTTGGGAGGCGCAGAGTTGGCTCCCGGAATGGTGGTCTGCGGGGAATGGGGACCACTAGAGATCAGAGTCAGCTTTACCTCGATGCCGCTAAAGGCAAGGAGGGTGCCTGTCACATGGTGGGTGTGGGCTCTAATGATAATGGTTGGGTTCCCCACACCAAAAGAATGTGACATTCTCCCTTCGGATGCTGAGTCGTGGCCCTACCTTGAGAACTACATCTCCATTCCCACTCCCCATCGGCTCTAGATTCTTCTCTGTTGCTGGTTTCTGTGACAAACTCAGCCCATGTTTTCTGTTGCAACGAGCTCACCAGCCTAGTAGACCCTGAAAAGCCGATTCCCTCGAAGAGCTGTAAGCAGGTTTCTGTCATCTGGGACAGATGCATCACTTACCCCTCGATATCTTCAAGATTCATTTACCCCTTGATATTTTCAAGATCTGTCCATGGGAGTCCTCTCAAGTTTGAGAGTATCACATCTGCCCTGGGGCTTGTTTAGGATGAAGATTGCTAAGACCGTCCCTGGAAATGATCACTTATTGAGCAGGGGAGGAGTGGGAGTCCACACTTCAGGGGAGTAACCCAGGTAGATGTGGTCCCCGTGACGGGGAGTAAGGCACGGGAGCATTTGAAGTTTGTGCACATAATCCTCTGAGGAGAGCGGGCAGGGATTTTTATCCCACATTTTGCAGAGAGGAACAGAAGCCGCCTTAAATACAGAGCATTTCTGATGTGTCAGGAACTGCACTAAATATTTTACGGAGGTTACTTCCTTTGGTGTTCACAGTCCTATGATGAGATAGTGAATCTCTCATTTGTCCAGATGGAAAAATGAGATCCAGGGGCCAGTGTCACATGGCAAGTGGCAGAGCTGGGACTCAAACCCGAGCCTGGTGACAGGACCCCACAGACTGGCATTTAATCCTGACATATGGCCCAAGCAGGCCCCCAGCAAACAAATGGTTTGTTTGAAACTGGCTTTCTAAATTTCTAATTAAATGCTTTTTCTGTTAGTTTGAGGTGCCCTGGAATGTATCAGGCAGTCTAATAAAAAAAAAAAAATTAACCAGTGGCCTGGCATTGAAACGACTTCAGGCAGACATTGGATGGGATAGGTCATGGCAGGGCTGGGCTTAGGGGAGAAGATAAAGTGAATGTGATGTGTCCACATGTGGGGAGGGCGAGTGGGAATCTGATTGGGAATGAGCCAGGCCAGTGGAACTTGCTAGAGAGTAGGATAAGGAGCGGCTGTCATTCCGGCAGGTGGAGGTTCAGGTGCAGAGTGACAGGCATGGACCTTGCATTCTCTGTGGCAGGAATGGTTACACTGAAGACACACAAGTGAACTTGAGTGAGGAACACTGGGACACCGCCTAACTATTCCGCTCTGCTCAGGGTTCTGATGGACGTACAGATGGCTGCTCAGGGAGCTGGCTTGTGGACAAAGGTTGCTGGTGCCCGTAGGACCACCTACCTGGCTGTAAGGGTGGGAAAAAAAAGCATAGAATGAGGGCTCCCATGTGTCAGGTGAGGGTGGGAGATGCTACCACGGAGAGCCCAAAGAGCCTTCGTCCTTTTTTCATATCCATTTCTCAAGGACTTCACCCAGACCTGAGCGTAGGAGGTAAGATCAATGGTTAGATTTACAGAAGCACTGTTTGTTAGCAAGGTAACCAGGAGAGGAATGAAAAAGTCTTTGTTGGAAGTTTTAAAGATAGGAGAGATGGGAGGTGAGTGAACGGCCCTTGGGGCCCCCCTGCAGTGAGTGGGGTAAAAGTGGCTGGTGGCGTTCTCAGTGCACCTGTTACTGGGGAGACGCGACAGTCACAGCGATCTTAGAAGCAAGGCTTTGGTGTGTTACGCTTCAGTGACACAGTTTCTTGTAATGCTCTTGTGTATTCCTTGCTGTTTTAGGCCTCCACACCTTTGTTTATACTAGTTTTTTGTTTGTTTTGTTTTGTTTTGCCTGGGAACATTCTCTTCCCTCCTATGACCGTGCCCTGTACCTGGCTAACTCTTAACACATTATTTAGATCCCCACTCTAGTCTCAAGTGCCGTATCCTCGAGGAAGCCTTTCTTGATCCCTGAAGTCTAGAGAAGATTCCCTGACTCTTACCTGTCTCACCACTTTGGCTT
>RCUC01148559.1:0-12559 GCA_003697995.1 Taxidea taxus jeffersonii | reverse complement strand
GGAAAAAATCATAGGTTGTCAAGAAGGTATGTATTATTGATACTGGTCCAACTTCTGCTATTGCCCCAATTTATAGGTGAAATAAGGGATAAGTTTTGCAATACAGATGAAAGACAAATCACCAAGAAAAAGAAAAGGAGACTCCATGACCTGGAGGAGGAGAAGGGAGGGATTTCCATAAACTAAACTGCATCAGCCCACAGAGAGGGTACCCGGAGAGATGCCAAGAGTGAGGAGCACAGGTGATCCTGGGGCAGTTTGTGGCCATTACCTTGTAATCACTTTCCCAGGCCAAATCGGCAGTGATAGTGTTTAGAAGAAGTTTCCTACAGCACATTTATTCTCTTTTATATCATGTTCTCACATAGGTACCACATGTTTTGAGGTTATTCCAGATTTTTACATTCCAAGAATTATTCTGTAGACATGACAGGATCTGCTCTTAATACCAAGGTTTCCTGTTTGGCATCCTGGGTAACATTTCCCATCTCAGGCAAAGAAATCCACATCAGAAGCAGATCAGAGCCTCTGCATATGGGACAGAAGTTCAGATCCTCTCATTCCTTGCTAATTGTCATTTGAGCAGAAAGCCTTCCTGAGGGGCTCCACTTCACTCACCAGGACTTTGTGCTATGCTATGTCTCTGGAATTCACAATTAGAATAAAATAGTCAGATCGAACAATTCTAGATGAGCCCTGTTTAAAAAGGATGCATACTGTTTCCACTTAATGTGGCAATCATTTGTAGCGGGCAGACATCATGTTGTGAGGTGAGAACATGTATTATTTATCTCATTTTAAGAAGAATGTGTAAGGTTTCATTTTTCTCAAAAGATCTATCCCAAACTCCAAACTCTTAATAGTTCAGAGAGCAAGATTGAGAAAAGTGCGCACAAAAGAATTTTCCTGTCATTTCATTGTTTCTCTGTGTTTAATAGGTTCATGTACTTACCTAGAATATAAACAGGTTAAAATATACACGCTGGAGAACTAATGGTTTTGCTCATTTTGCAAAGGTACTGGTAATATACAGCAGTCTGATCAGAAAGGCAGGTGGGCCCAATTAGGTCTTTAATGTCAGTCATATGGGCCTCTGAGAAGAAGAAAAGCTTGGAACTTATTTAAAATTCAAAAAACATTTTTTAATGCCTACTCTCTGCCAGCCACTAGACATGCAAAGATGAACCAGATTTGGTCTGTACTTTCCAAAAGCAAACTGTGTAACGATAAGAACCTAAGGATAACATCAACAATACTACTAATTGTTGAATTCACACCACAGGCCTGGCCCAGCATTGAAACTTTCATGCACATTCTCATAACCTTGCAGTCAACAATTTTACAGACCATAAATTGAGACTGGAGAGTTAAAGGAACTTCCCGAGGGGTTTCATAAATGTGGATTTTACTATGATTCAGATTTGGTGGAGCCAACAGTTCAGAAGACAACTCTAATTAAAAAGACAGTTTGTTACTCACAGTTCCCAAGAGGAGGAGGCATGCCAAGGACAGTGCACAGAGAAGCACCAGGGTTGACCAGGAGGCAGAGAGAGTGGGAGGGAAATGTGGGCAAGAGCCTTTATTGTGGTTTCTGTGGGTGGGAACAGGTAAGGTAAGCAGATTTAGGATTGGTTAGTTGAAACAATTTCCATTGGCTCTGAGGTGCTGGGGCTTCCCCTAGTTGTTTGGTCCCTGGCCTCATGTGATTAGGGCTGGGGGACTAGTGCTCTGGAGCATAAAAGCCCCATGAAGGGGGTGCTGTTGGGAATACAGACTCTGGGTTGGTTGGTTTGCAGATAAAAGGAGCGTTGCCAGCTGAGTCCTTTAATAACTCCAGGAATTGGTTCAACCTGGGAGAGGCAGTCTTTCCAGAGACTCTAGATATCAAAATATCAGAAACACCTGGTTAATAATTGAAGTCACAGGGCTGAAAAGACAGAATTTGATCTCAGGTCTAGCTACAGAGCAACCAATCCCTTAATAATGAGTCTATTTCGGGGCGCCTGGGTGGCTCAGTGGGTTAAAGCCTCTGCCTTCGGCTCAGGTCATGGTCTCAGGGTCCTGGGATTGAGCCCCGCATTGGGCTCTCTGCTCAGTGGAGAGCCTGCTTCCCTTCCTCTCCCTCTGTCTGCCTCTCTGCCTTCTTGTGATCTCTCTCTCAAATAAATAAATAAAATCTTTAAAAAAAATAATGAGTCTATTTCCCGGGGGGGTTGGGGGGTGGCATATTATTCCTTCATCCCTTGTGTTCCCTGTCCAGTTTACTCCACTCAGCAGCAAGTAATTCAGAAAAAATGTTAATTTTTCATTCATCCTTATAAACAGAAGCAGGATTTGGTTCTTTGGAATTGAATCCTGCTGCCTCTACCAACTAGCTTTTCACTGAGCTTTAGTTTTTCTCACTTGCAAAGAAGGAAGGAATAATGCTTACTTGAAGAGTTGTTTTAGAGAATAGATTAGGTATTAGTACATGTTTTAGACTGTAGAGAGTGCTCAATGAATACTATCTGCTTAAGAATTACCCAGGGGGCACCTGGGTAGCTCAGTGGGTTGAGCCTCTGCCTTCGGCTCAGGTCATGATCTCAGGGTCCTGAGATCGAGCCCCACGTTGGGCTCTCTGCTCAGCGGGAAGCCTGCTTCTCTCTGCCTGCTGCTCTGCCTACTTGTGATCTCTCTCTCTCTCTGTCAAATAAATAAAATCTTAAAAAAAAAAAAGAATTACCCAGGACATTTTCTTGTCTTTGGAATTTTTGTTGGCATAGAAACATTAGCAGACCTTAAATACTTTTAAATGAGTATAAATTATAGTGGTGTTTAGACAGAAAATACTGTTATGGACTGAATGTTTGTGTGTCCCCCCAAATTCCCATGTTGAGGTCCTAATACCAATATGAAGGTGTTTGCAAATGAGGACTTCAGGAGGTGATTAGGATTAGATCAGGTCCTGAGAATGGGGCCCTCATAATGGGAATAATGCCTTTATAAAGAGAAGAGACACCAGATCTCCCACCTCTGTGAGGTCATAGGGAGAAGACTGCTTTCTGCAAACCAGGAAGAGGGTCTCAGCAGATGGGACCGTGGCATTCTGCAAGAGCAGCCTGAACTAAGGCCAGTCTTCAGATGCTTCTAGGTAAAGAGATTATTTTACTAGATTTTGTAGAATCATAAAAGCAGCACAGTCAGAACAAGGTTCTAGAGAGCATCTACAATTTAGTAAGCAGTCTAAAGGGGACTAAATGGCTTTCCCTCTTCTCCCAAAGCAGTCTTAAGGGGATTAAATGGCTTTCCCTCTTCTCCCAAATCCTTCCTCTCAAGTGGTAACCAATACTCTAATAGAGGTCCTTGGATTTAATTCCCAGTACAGGTGCTCTTCTTCATCCTTGTGGTTGAGGTTGGCTTTGTATTTACAATAAAATGGCAGCAACATAAGAAGGTATGATATGAGGTATATATAATATATATGTAATATTATAGATAATATTATATAATATTCTGTACTTATCACTTGGATTTCCAAATATTTTTTGCTCTCATCATTTGGAATTCCAAATATTACATTCATTCCTGTTAGGAGGACGTCTCCTTACTGCCCTCGTTAAGAGGCTCACAGCTAATCTGATGGTAGCACCATGCACAAAACCAGTCACAGAATTAAACAGGGCAGGAGCCCTCAGCCAGGCGGCTATGGTTCATTTCTTTTCACTTCAACCCTACCGCCTCTGACCCCACAGCTATAGATAATTCGCTACCTGGCCAATCCATCAGCCTGAGCAGCAGATTAAGTGGTCGTATTATTTACTGAGAAGGGGAAGTTTGGGAGGTCAGGTTGAGAGTTGTGGGGCATCAAGGAAAATGAAGAGCAGCCCATGTATAGGTTTTACCTTCAAAATATATTTCTAGCTAGTTCCTTAGTTGTATCTTGAAAAGTAGTTGGTTTTTTTAATTGACCGTGTTGCTGGATCATTATGGACTAAAAATAAAAAGGTGTACTTGAGAGAGGAGCACAAAGCAGGATGTGGTATTTGAAGGCATCTCACCTCCTTATATTTGGGGTGTTAGCCGGAAGGAGTCACACAACACTCTCCACATGAGAGCTGCAGTGCCCATTCCAGGTGGGGGACATATGCTGGCGCCTTCAGGTGCTGGCTAAGGAAGGACGTCCTAGGTCAGGCCCTGAGTCGGAAGCCCTGGGCATCAGAGCTCAGGTAAGGGCTCTGCGTTCCCCAGTTCTGACATTCTCTGAGAGGATTAGGCCCCAGGTCACTTTCCTGAAAAGAGTCTTAAAAGTCCTCTACTTAATTTATTTTGATGAGTAGCTGATGTGCAACTGCATATTTTCTCAAAAGTCTAAAAAATTTTTTTGACCTTGCTTTTATACCCATTTTGCAGCCTAAAGAGGCAGTATGGTGCAGTGGTTAATGGAATGGATTTTTAAAACTGAACAGATGGGTGCTAAAACCCCATGTCTGCCACAGGGCAATTTCTACAACAAATCTTGGAACTACAGTCTCCTAATATATAAAATATGGATATAAAACCTACCTCATTAATTGTTGCAAATTTTAAATAAACCGGTACAAGAATTTAGCACAGAACCTAAATCAGTGGAAGTGGTAAGTGTTGTTGTCCCGGTGTATGATTTTCCTACGTCAGCGTGCTGGTGCTGGATCATTGTAGAAACTCGAATGGCCTGGATAAAATGACCCATTAACTGAATTCAGTTACTGATTTGATTACTGTGTCTTACTATTTTGTCTGACTTGACCACTTGTTTTGGTTTCATCTCGACCAAGCGTCTGTAAATGATAGGGGTTAATCCAAACTAATGAGCTGAGAAATCAGTGTAAGCAGGCACTCTCTTGGCTCTATCCTCCTCTACATTCTTAGTTCTTTGTACTTTGCCTTCAGAGGGAAGTTTGTAAGCACAGTGAGAAGATTCGTAATTAAAAGGTTTATGCAACATTAATATATCATTATAAGATGATAAAAAATGTTAGGGATATACTGTAGCAGAAGATGGAATGGAACCCTGGCATTATTACCTTTTTTTTTTTTTTTTTGAAATGACAAAACAGGTAACCCTGGCACGATAAAGTTAAGTCTAGAACTGGTGCTCACTTTATGTACTTAAAGCTAACAAACAAGATTTTTGTTCTCTTTCAATTCTCCATGTTTGGTTTTTAACTTCCTCCTGTTCTTCCAAAGCCCAAGTAGTGTTTTCTGTCACCCTGAACCTTCTGGATCCTGGCACTCCCAAGCTCCTTTAACTTTTTATTGGTAAGATAGATACGTGTGATGGAGGTCACTTTCTGTGTAAGTGGTCCTGTGTCCTCTCCCAGATAGTCTCTCTTTCTGCCTTGGAATACTCCTCTCAGTGTGCCAAGTAATTAAGAAGGAACCTGATTAAAAAAAAAAAAAAAAAGGTGTATTTTCTTTTTTTTTTTCTTTTCTCTCTTTCTTTCTTCCTTTCTTCTTTCTTCTTTCTCTTTTCCTTCCTCTTTCTTTCTCTCTTTGTCTTTCTTCCTCCTTCTTTCTTTCTCTTTCTTTCTTCCTTCCTCTTTTTCTTTCTCTCTCTTCCTTTCTTTGAGGGAGAGAGAGAGGAGGGAAGGGCCAGAAGGAGAGAGAGAATCCCAAGCAGGCTCCATGCCCAGCATAGAACCTGACACGCCTGCTCCCACAGGCGTGAGATCCTGACTTGAGCCTAAAACAAGAATCGGATGCTTACCAACTGAGCGACACTGGGCACCCCAAAAAGGTGCCCTTTAAGGAATACTGGCTAACTTAAATTTTTAGAATGACATGAAGCTGCAAATGTTTGCTGATCCTGCTGAAGTTAGTGTTGAGTCAAGGGGTTATTTCAGTTGATCCCAGCTGAGCACCACCAAGTTGAAAGTCAAGATTAGTTCCTTAGGTCCAGGGAGCACATGGGACCCTTTAAGGGGTATGAGGTAGGGAAGTGTGAGAGTAGAACAACGGGGACTTTATGATCAGATAGCTATGGGCTTATATACTGTCAAGATATGTAAAAGGTGTTATGATTTGAGGCTTCTTATGAAAAATTCTCTGGGCTATAACATTCTCGTGTAAAGAATGTAAATAGGACATCTGTAGGGGGCCTCTACTATTTCTGATTACTTAGGCTTACCAGATTTAGCAAATAAAAATAAAGAACAGCCTTGGGGCACCTGGGTGGCTCATTGGGTTAAAGCCTCTGCCTTCAGCTCAGGTCATGATCTCGGGGTCCTGGGATTGAGCCCCGCATCGAGCTCTCTGCTCGGCGGGGAGCCTGCTTCCTCTTCTGTTCTCTGCCTGCCTCTCTGCCTACTTGTGATCTCTGTCAAATAAATGAATAAATAAAAATCTTAAAAAAAAAAAAAGAAAGAACGGCCTTTTAACTTTGAATTTCAAATGATCACGTCTTAGTGAAAGTATGTCCCAAATATTGGTGGAACTTATTTATGTGAAAAGTTATGCTATATTTGGGACATACACTAAAAAATTGTTCATTATCTGTCTGAAATACAAATTTAAGTGATTATTTCTATTTTATCCTGCTTCCTTATTCCATCCCCCTATTCTCTGATAATTCCTGATGTTCTTCTGCGGAATCATGCCTCCTCCCAGTTTAAGTCCATGTGTTTCAGGTAGAGTTACTACTGCCTCTGTACTAAACAGGCAATAGGACGCAGGTTTGGCCAATCAGGCACCAGATTCTCCTTGTCACTGTTTCTTGTTCAGAGCTGGGCATGTGATCTACAGGGTCAAGTTGGACTCAATTCTGGGACTCAGTGAAACAACCCAAAGAAAAATTTACTTTCTCTTGGGACTCATGAGATGCAGATATAAGCCAGGAGCTGCTGACAGCTGGTTTGCTAATATGATTTGAGAGCCTGATGGAGAACTGAGCCAGGATGACAGTATAGACCTCAGAGCTAGAGTGTCAGACTGTCTCAATGATCTTCTCTGAGCCCCTGGATTCGCCTGTGCTAGCAGTCAGCCGATCCCTGCATTTTGTGGCTATATGTGCCTGTTTTATAAACCACTTTTGACTTAAGCCATTTTGAGTTGCATTTCTACCAACTGTAACCAGAAGTGTTCTGAAAAATACAGAGCATCATCAAATTTTGTGAGTATGAAATGTCAAATTCTGGAAAGAGCTAAACAGAGAGTGTGACACATTTAAGATGTTTAGCAAATAGCTGTCCCACTCTCCCACATACACACACATCCCAAAGCACCACACACATACATGTTCCCTGTCCTAATGCAAACAGTGATAGATGTGTAAGAATGGATGCAGTCATTCAAAGTTACCCCTGGAACCAAAAACAAACAGCTTAGGGGAAAACAACAACAACAACAACTGTGAGTTGAGGTTTATTTTCTTTATATAAGAGAGCACTCTTTTTAACTTCCTGTGAGCACAAGATATAGCAGCTCCTCTCCCAAGCCAAGAAAAACAAATACAAATGAAAAACCTCTTATTGATTAATAAAGATTATAGTAATAAAATACGAGGCACTTTAATCTTCTTGAATCCATGCAATACTGCCATGATTACTAATTGAACTGAGATATTTGCTTTCCTAAAAGTTTAAAGAAAATTATTTCCCAGCTTATGCTAGCCTGACAAGCATTGGGGAAATGGGCTGATCTTTAGTTCTGCATATTGATATGAGAAAAACGTGTTTCTGTTTCAATCTGTTTTAAAGGGTGTGTGTAGAGTAGTATGGTGCAGCATTTACACTGGGAAACCCACTGAGAATATAGTCTAGTAATCTGGTTTCAGGGTGATATGTTTAAATATTGCCCAAGTCATAAGGCTAATCACAGTATAGTTTAATAGATTATAACATCATTTTGGCTTCCTTAATTACCATAATTACTTCATTTTTACACCTTATAGTCCTGTAATATAAGCAAGCATCTATGCTGAAGGCTTTAGATCTAGAAGAACATGGACTGAAGGCCAGTTCTGACAATCGCTAGCTTCATGGATGCTACAAATAAAACTTGTTATTTTCCTTTTCTGAGTCTCCATGCCCATAATCATTGACACTCTGTCACTTCATCTGTAAAGCAGGCTGCTGTGAGAACTGAAGATAATATGTGATGTGTACCTGCCAACATATCTAGAACGAGGTAGAAGCTCACAAAATGATGAGCTCCAGAAATAACTGAATCACAGCTGTGTTGAGTTTTTATGGGTTCTTCTCTGAGGAGATGGTTGCCAGGTCCATAAACTGGCAATTTCTGTCCTGTTGACTTTGAATCCCCTGAAGTCAGAACATGGTGTTTCACCACAGTTTCTTCCAGTTCTTTTGGTCACTATGTAGTTGGGATTTTGGCTTCTAAGATGACACTCTCTTTTGTGTCTTTGATCTGTTCTTATCCCTTACTTACATTTAACTGAACACTTTCAGGTCTAACCCATTTACTAGAACAGAAAGCTGGTAAGAAGAGAGGCTTAGGAGGGTGGACAACACTACAATACTCAGGTCAAGACATTATGGCAGATCATTTATCAATGATGGTGATGAGTGTAGGCCACAATTTGCAACTAGGGTTGGAACCAAAGTGAGGCCACAAAGCTACTGGGGTACAAATTTAAGAAGGCACTGACTCAGAGCATTGTGCAAGTGCCATGTCAGTCCTGAGAGTGAAGCTCTCCTAAATTTTGTTTCCTCGGAGAAATACCCACTCACTCACTCCATCTTAGTTCTGGCTCTGACTTGCAATACTATGTCACATTAATTATACAGGTATGGCAGCATTCAAAGCTTGGAAATGCAAATCCACTTTAACTTGTAGTGAATTGTTTTCCAAGCCAAGGTTAGAATTTGCATGTGCACGCACACACACACACACACACTTCATTAACAAGTTGTTTTATAATTAATCAGCATCAAGTAGGACATACCTTTTTTATCTTTGGTTCCAGGAATCACTTTGGTTCAGCACAACAGGAAGAAAATCATGGATATGTTGAAAGAGTGGTTTCCAAAGAAGCATAGGCATATTTTTTTTTTCTAACTCCCTTTAGTTGTCAAGTAAAGTCTCAATTTTTTTTTCTGAGCTATTCAAAAAATGAAAGATACCTAGTGTTTTATCTATCTAATTCTAGTGAATTAATTTTTTAAAGTCAGCACATTTCAGAAATTCAACTTGGTGAACACTTTCAAAACAGCAAGAAGCATGAAAGAGTGTTTAAGGCAGTTCTGGTAACTTCCTAGAGAAAAAAAAAATACGAGTTTAAGACAGATTTAAAAAAAAAGAAGTTTAGTGGAAGCACTTCAAGTTTCCAAGCCTTGGACTTATTAGTTGGCCAATCTTTCCCCTAAGATTAAGGCTTTGTATTTGTTCAGAATTCAAGGAAAATGTATAGTGCTTGCTAATTTCACAGAGCACTCATTCTGTTCCCATTGTTGCTTCTGTACCTAGGCTCAGTGTGCACTGTTCCTACAAGATTCCTTCTGTCTAATCTTTGTTCTTACATTTTAAGAAATCAAGGTGTTCTCTAAACTATAGAGAACACATCGATGTTTAGTAGAGGGAGGTGGGTGAGGGGATGGGTGAAATAGGTGATGGGGATTGAGGAGCACACTTGTGATGAGCCAGGGGTTGCATGGAAGTGTCGAGTCCTTACATTGTACACATAAAACTAATACTACACTGTTAACTCACTGAAATTTAAATAAAAATCAAGGTGTTGTATATTTTCAGCAGCTTACACCTATGTCTGCACAATGACAGCTGCCACATGCTTACCTGTGGGTGAGGATTGGGGGTCAAGTGGGGGTCAGACAGTATAAGCCTTGCAAAAGAGAAACTCTTCTGTGGTTTCCTATATCCTTGTGCCTTTTACTTGCCCTTTCCCTTTCTTCATTTACTGTTTGTTTGTTACTTTTTCTTTGGAAGAAATTTCATATGCTCCTCAAATGCTGAGTGATCTATAGCTAGAAGGGACAGGTAGGTTTTTGATGAAGTCTCAAGTTGTAGTTAGACCTTTTCCACTTGGCACTGGCACCAAATTTATTGACTTCCTAACTACCAGAGAAGACAGAAAGATGGTCTCACATTCAGGTAGTGTGATTTATTTTAAATAACATTAACCCTCCCTCATGCTGATTCTTAGAATCAAGGAACAAGGACCATGGTGAGAAAAACCCGAAGTCCCTGCTTCAACCAAACAGGTTAAATGTTCTTTTGAGGGAAACTCTTTAGTTTGCCAGTGTTTAAAAAGCCTCCCCTCCTCCTGCCCAAAGTGATTGATTCTGACCCTTGTGTTTTGGAAAATGCCTGTAAGAATTTCCAGGACTTTAAAACAATTAAAGTTGTCCCATTATATATCATTTATATATCTATATATCTATATATATCCACAAAATATATATTTATATATAAACAATTAAAGTTGTTCATATATATGTATATATACATATATAAGATATATATATATGTTCCAAGGTATACATATATAGCTTGGAAAGCTATCTAGTATAATAGAAAAGCATTAGATTTGGGTCAGAAATTTTATATTCCAGTTTTGACACTGTAACTAACTCTTCAAAAGGCATTAGAAAAGTTATTTTCTTTTTCTGAGTCTCCATTGCCTCATCCTTAAATCTGGGATTTTAAATTAAATCTCTATTTCAATTCAAACAAGTCCATGAATCCATGTTACTCTATGACCAATGCTATGGGTACACAGAGGTAGAAATCATAGTCATGACTGGAGGAACCTATCATTTCATTGGGGCTATAAGGCTGTGCATGTAAAATAACAGTAAGCATTATGGAACAGACCATATTTTAGTCAGGAATTAGATGGAGCAGATCAAGTGTCAAAATATTTCAGAAGAGGATGGTTTCAAAGGAGTAGGTCTTCCTAGAGAGGTTAGATTTATGTTGGGCCTTTAAAGTAGGTGGATTCATCATGTAGATGGATAGAGGGCAAGGAGATGGTTAATAGTAAGTCAGTTAGTGGCAGCTACCTGATCAGAAGCCCAGATTTGAGAGTGAGCATGGTAAAGGTAAAGAAATGTCTCAATCTATTAGCTTTAAATGGCAGAAATTTGTTCACTTCTAACTTCCTAAGTTAGATTTCCAACTTTCTGATCAGTTTGGCTAAAAATCAAACTTAAGAACTAGTGTAAAATCAGTGATCCATATACATTTGTGTGTTCTTTACTTCTTAGGAGAGCTCTCCTATCTTGCAGCCCACCCTCCCCTGCTTCATCTCTGATGAGTCCTTTCCACAGAAAGTATGCTACCAATTAAATTTTCACTGTTAGAATGAAGGAGTTGATTCCATTCCCTTTGAGACTCCCTAGAGTTTCAGATACAAGGAAAGTTACAGAAAGGCCTAAAAAATAATCTTTCCATTCTTGTGTAGCAGAACACGCTCATTGCATTCTGATTTACTACCTAATCCCACAATACCTCATCTTCAGTCATCTCTCTGCATGTTGAAGTTCCCTTGGCTCTGCTCTGGGTTCCCTATCCTTCAGAACCTTAGAATTTCTGTTTCTATTTCTATTTGGAAGTACTAGTTACTGATGATATGCTTCAGCTGTGAATGTTATACCTTGCCTCCCAAGCAAGGATCCATGGAGTAACTACGGACTCATTTACTTCCATGATTTTGCCATATGGAACGATAGGGATTGCTTTCTTCCTCTTTGCACCCATTTTTTTAGATTCTCAAAATTGTTCTTTCTACTTAATAAGGAAGAAATAAAGCTTGCTTGAAGACATTTGGGGTCAGATTGTAGAATTTTGTATTTGAAATACAAGCATATCTCATTCTATTATGCATCTCATTATTGTGATTTACAGATATTGTGTTTTGTTTGTTTGTTTATTTTTTACAAATTGAAGGTTTGTGGCAACCGTGGTTTCAGCAAGTCTATTGGTACCATTTTTTAAACAACATTTGCTCACTTCATGTCTCTGTATCACAGTTTGCTAACTTTCAATATATTTCAAACTTTTTCATTGTTACCATATTTGCTATGGTCATGTGTGATTTAACATTACTACTGTGTTTGTTTGGGGGCACCAGGAACTGTATCCATATAAGAGGATGAACGTGATCAACAAATGTTGTGTGTGTGCGTTCTCACTGCTCTACTGATTAGCCATTCCCCTGCCTCTTTCCTTCTTTGTTGAAATAGGCCAAAAGATAGGCACCTTTCACAAATAGTTAGCCAAGGTGTAAAGGCAAAGAAATAGTTCTTGAAAGAAATTAAAGGTGCAGGGGCACCTAGGTGGCTCAGTTGTTTAAGCCTTTGACTCTTCATTTTGGTCCAGGTCATGATCTTGGGGTCATGAGATCAAGGTCTGTGTCAGACTCCATGCTCAGCAGGGGGTTTGCTTGAGATTCTCTCTCCCTCTCTCTCTGCCTCTCCTCTTACTCATGTGCTCTCTCTGTCTCTCTGTCTCTCAAATAAATAAATAAATCTTTAGAAAAATAAAGGTGCTATTCCAGTGAACACATGAATGATATGGGAAAAGTGTTAGTGGTCTGGACAGAAGATCAAATCAGACAACAATACTC
>RCUC01148558.1:0-42095 GCA_003697995.1 Taxidea taxus jeffersonii | reverse complement strand
GAATGGCATTCCCAAATATTAATTTGTTGACTAATTGCAAATCAAATTAAAGGCTTCATTAAAAAATGACAGAACCAAAAACAAAAAAAATTAAAAGAAAAAAATAAAAACAACAACAAAAAAAATTAAAAAAGAAAAGAAAAAAAAATGACAGAACCAGTTTGAATGGTGGCTAGAAAAATATATTTTACAAGAAGTTGAAATGGTGGGACGCCTGGGTGGCTCTGGTGGTTAAGCGTCTGCCTTCCACTCAGGTCATGATTCCAGAGTCCTGGAATAGAGCCTAGCATGGGGCTCCCTGCTCAATGGGGAGGGAGCCTGCTTTCCCTCTCCCTCTGCCACTCCCCCTGCTTGTGCTTGTGCATGCTCTCTCTCTGTCAAGTAAATAAGTAAATAAATATCTAAAAAATAAAATAAAACAATTCTTTAAAAAAAAAGTCAAAATGGAGTAATATGGTAGAGTGGAAAAAACACTGGTTTTGGATTGAGAATACCTGAGTTTGAATCACATCTTGACACTTCAAGTTCTTAATCTCTCTGGGTCTCAGTGTCCTTATTGCTAACATAGAGAAAAGCGCAATCAACTCATTGGATTTTTAGGAGGCCTAAGTGAGAAAAGACAGTGCCTGGCTCAAGAAATCCTAGGTGAATCAGAAAATTTTTAGGACACTGGAACACTTGTAACCTATGCCTGACTGATTCTGCATTTGGTTCAAGTCATACCAAAAGGGTATGAATCTATTGATTGATTTTTTACAGATACACTTTTTATTATGTGGTGGTGTTGCAAAGTTGCATATAAATCAAGTGATATTTAAAGTGCAACCAGGGGGGTGCCTGGGTGGCTCAGTGGGGTAAGCCTCTGTCTTCAGCTCAGGTCATGATCTCAGGGTCCTGGGATCGTGTCCTGGGATCGCGTCCTGCATTGGGCTCTCTGCTCCAGAGAGCCTGCTCCTTCTCTCTCTCTCTCTGCCTGCCGCTCTGCCTATTTGTGATCTCTCTCTGTCAAATAAATAAATAAAATCTTTAAAAAAAAAATAAAATGCAATCAGGGAACTCCCCACGTAAAGGAATTCTATTTGTGTAAAGTTAAGAGGCCTTTAAAAAAGCAAGTAACTGTTTTATTACATCTTTTGTGCAGATCTGCATGTTCACATGTTGGGATTAGTTCTATCAAGGTATTTCATTAACTTCTTGCCATGTGCGGGCTTCTGAGGGAATTAAATTGCACACAGAATGTGCGGAGACAAAAGCAGGATGAGTATTTGGGCTTCTGAGTGCGATTTGTTTTTTAATTTTTCTTAGAGGTTAAAAGGCTAACTCCAAAATCTACACCAGAAGTAATAAAGGTAGAATCTGACCGAAAGATATTTGATTTGCAAAAAGCAGTTTTAATTCCAGTCTTGGGACCTTGTCCGAGATTTATCTTGTCAGAGCTTTAGTTTCTTATCTGGGAAGCTGGGTGGGACTAAATACTTCATGTTTCTTGTATGCCTATAATTCTGTCACCTCAGAAAGCTTTATTGCTCATACATTTTCCAGCTGTCAGATGGAGTTAATATATGTCTTCCAAAAGTACCAGATTACTTCAAGGGATTGGTTGATGATATGGGAAATGGGGCTCGTTCTTTTCCTGGAAATAGGGAGAAACGGTCACTCAACATTCAGTGACATGTTTTATGCTTATTTGGACACTTAAGTTACTCAGCAGGTGGCTTCCTCATAGAGTGTGCCTTATTCATTTATTAATTGAATAAAAATGTTCATACATGTAAAGAAACAATCTATAAAAAAAGAACAATCCATTTTAATGGATTCCTTTTGCAAGGCAAATGATTTGTATGAAAAGAATGATCATTTTGACGTGTACACTTTATAGATCTGTGTTTTCATATATTAGGATTGTTTAAAGCCAAGTAGAGCTTTCTAGTTCATGGACTCGGGAAGCTACACTAGATGTAACCAGTCTGGTTACACTCAGCGTAACCAATCCCCAAATCCCAATTTCAGGGCATTTAAAATACCATGCAGTCACTGAATTGAGGTGAATGATGAGGGCAGTGTGGTGCAGAGTGTCAGCAATTTAGAAGGAGGGTAGGGGGGAATGCAAGCCCAGGGGATGCCTGTCCCTAGGAACAGCCAGGGAAGCCAAGGGACTATATCTGAAAAGTGGGGACGTCTGACAGTGTGACTTTCATTAAAGGCCAGAGCTCACAGTAAACGCAGAATTTTACAGGAATTAATTATTTACAGTTACTCCCTCCAGATGCATTCCTTGCAGAAAGATAAACAACTCAGGGCACAGTGGGAATGGTTGTCCAAAACTGGATTACAGAGGCTGCCACTGAAAATCCTCCAGTGAGCCCAGCCTTCTGCAGCTCCTTTTCTGAGTCATAACAAAACGACTCTAATTTTTTGTGTGAAATGCTATGTAAAAGCTAGCATCCTCCTGATGCTTGGCAAACATGCTGTTGTTTCCCATCAGAGCTAAGCAATTTTTACAATTTCAGCATTTGTATCTCAAGGTAATTAGTTCTCATAGTTCTGTTCAACCCTGGAAGCCATGTGGAGCACAAGGCTCAAACATTCCTAGCTCTCTGGATCTCGGTTTGCAGGTCTTTAAAAGGGGGCTATTTTCTGATTTAGAGCAGGTGGAACGGCCAGAGTTCCTGTCAGAAATAAAAGCCTTCTGTGGTGGCTTTAGCACTAAAAAGGCACCATTTCCTAGAGGCTTGGAGCCCTTCTTTTTTTTTTTAAAGATTATTTATTTATTTATTTGACAGAAAGAGATCACAAGTAGGCAGAGAGGGAGGGGGAAGCAGGCTCCCCGCCGAGCAGAGAGCCCAATGTGGGGCTCGATCCCAGGACCCTGGGATCATGACCTGAGCCGAAGGCAGAGGCTTTAACCCACTGAGCCACCCAGGCGCCCAGAGCCCTTCTTTTTGAGTGAGTTAAGCTTCTAGCTCTTCTGAGTCTAGGTCTCTGTTTGCAAAGCCATTTATTATTTGTGTAGCTTTGCCTTTCTGATCTGCGATTTCAGTAAAAATCTGTAACCTCCTAGTGCTTCCTGAATACCTAGATCAGAATAAACAGTGGAAATACAGGGATGGATTAGTTCTTGGAAGTCTCCATTCCATCATTCCGGAATTTTGTGATCCCCAGGACATAAGCTCCTTTAGGGCACAGACTTCCTTTCATGCGCCCCTGTTTTCTAGCACCTAGAACATTGTGTGCTCGATAAACATGTTGGAATGGGTGAGTGAAGGAAGATTTATAGTAGAAACATTCTCTTGCTCTCATCTCTCACCCAACTGAACATTAGGATCCAAACTGTTTTTTTGGTTTTTTTTGTAATTTCAAGAATATACCATGCTTTCAGGGAGCCTGGATAGCTCAGTTGCTTATGCATCCCACTGTTAATTTCAGCTCAGGTCCTGGTCTCAGGGTCATGGGATCGAGCCCTGCGTTGGGCTCACACTCAGCACAGAGTCTGCTTTTCATTCTCTCTCTCTCTCTCTCTCTCACACACACACACACACACACAAATAGATAAATAAATAAATAAATTTTTAAAAATATATATACCATACTCTCTTTTATACCTCAGTGCCTTTGCATGTGTGGACCATCTGTCCGGAACCATACTTCCTTCCTCTACCAGGAAAAGTCCTCTGCTGACCTTCAACTTTGGGTAGGCACTGTCTCCTCCATGAAGATCTCTCTGGATCACGATTTCTCTCCTCTGGGCTCACACAGCATTAGACACATGCTCCACTCAAGTGTAATTTCTTACTAAATTGTAGTTCTTGGATTGGTTTTCTGTTCTCCCCTCCCCTTCCAAGGTTTGAAGCAACAGAGGCCAGGGTCATCTTTGATAGGCATTCAAAATTATTTTAGGAATAAATGAATAGTTTCACAGAAACTTTAAAGAAGCCTTTCACCGTACCTAGTATTATGGTATGCTTAGAGTCTGGGCATATTAAATACTTTTTGATTGATTTGTTAGATTACCAGGTACACCACCAAGCTTCAATTTTCTTTGCAGATACAGGCAGAACTCCATTTTTAAATGGCATAATCATGGTCACATTTTGTTCCTCTGAAATGTAACATCTACCAACAAGAAAACACAAATACAAATTAAAAGGAAAAAAACTTGCTGTCCCTATGCTCTAAATGTCCCCCACCCCACCTCTCTCCTTCTCTCTGTCTCTCACTAACACACACACTGCTTTTCACAGCCCAGCTGTAGGTCCTAGAGGAGTGTTTAATACAGTAGATGCTCAATGACTATTTAAAAATGAATAGATGTTGGGGCACCTAGGTGACTCAGTCAGTTAGACAAGTGTCTGACCCTTGATTTTGGTTCAGGTCGTGATCTCAGGGTGTGAGATCGAGCCTTGCATTGAGCTCCACTGTCAGCATGGAGTGCTTGAGTTTCTCTCTCCTCTCTCACTTTGCCCCTCTCTCTTCTTGACCTGGCTCTCTCAAAAAATTAAAAAAAAAAATTTTAAGTCATTAAAAAAGATAGATGTCTGGGTGGCTCAGCTGGTTATGCGTCTGCCTTCTGCTCAGGTCCTGATCCCAGGATGCTGGGATGGAGCCCCTCGTCGGGCTCCCCGCTCAGTGGGGATCCTGCTTCTCCCTCTGCCTGCCACTCCCCCTACTTGTGCTCTCTCTCTCTGACAAATGAGTAAATAATATCTTAGAAAAAATAAATAAACAGATGTCACTCACTCTTTCACTGCCTAATTCCTGGAAGAAGTGGTGTAACCTTGCAGCCTGCATGTATTCCTTCTCTGCTTGCTCTTGAACTTCTGACAATAGCCGTCCCTCTCTTGCCTCTCCACTGCAGTTGTTCTCTTGGAGGTCATCAGTGACCCAATTACAAAATCTAATGGAATTATCTCCATCTTCCTCCTGCCTGACTTCATTATGGCATTTGGCATCATTTATCTTTCTCAAATGTGGTGTAATTGAAAAAGCATGAGTTTTAAAGTAGAGAGACCGTAGTTAAATATGTGCCCATCTTCCCCTTGCTAGCTGTGTGAACTTGGGCAAGTCACCTTTTAAAATCTTTCATCATCCTGGGTGCCTGGATGGCTCAGTTGGTTGAGCAACTGCTTTTGGCTCAGGTCATGATCCCAGAGTCCCAGGATCGAGTCCTGCATCGGGCTCCCTGCTCCACGGGGAGTCTGCTTTTCCCTCTGACCTTCTCCCCTCTCATGCTCTCTCTCACTGTTTCTCTCTCAAAAAAATAAAATCTTTTAAAAAATAAAATAAAATCTCCATCATCCTAAAACTATAGTTTTGATATCTATTTCTCAGGGTGGCTGGGAGGGTTAGATAGGATTTTGTGCATAAACTTCTTAGCCCAGTGCCTGGTTTGCAGTAGGCATTCAGTAAACGTTGGCTCCTTTCTGGACTTCTGAATCATCCCTCATTCTTGGTTTTCTTCCCATCTATGTCTCTGAATAGATCTTCATGGGGCTTTTCTTTTCCTTGCCCCCTCTTCTTATTCCACATTTTTTTCCTGTCCTATCTCAGATTTCCCCCCATCTTTTACTTGAATGATTTGCCGTGCATATAGTCGATATTCTGAAAATGTGGAATACTGATCATAGTCTCCCAAAGGCCTCTGTGTAACCCATATTTTGTTCCTCCAGTATGTATTTCCTAGTCACTAGAATGGGTGTGCCTCAAATACAGGTAGATAATAGCACTCCCTCTCACACACACACACACACACACACACAAACACCTTGAAGAGCATCTCTTTATTTAAAGAATAAAATCTAGACGTTGAAAACTTACCAATCTGATTCTTATTTGTCCTCATCTCCTCTATGTCCTTCTATATGCCCTGACTTATCTCTCCCTATCAACAAAAACCTTTCATTCATGAGTTTTGACTCCTCAGTGCCTTCACTACAACTTTCTTTATTCCAGAATGTCCTCTTCTTCTTTCCTATTGGAATTCATACTTCGCCTTAAGTACCAATACCTCCACAGAGCCTGCCTGGACCACCTCTTTCCCTCCAGTTACAATTTATCAATCTTCCCACTCACACCTTGTTTGCACTTAGATTTTGCACGGAGTTAACTCAGCCTTGCTCTGCACAAGCCATGTCATCTTTGTCTTGCTGTATTCCTGGCACTAAGTAAGGGACCTCACATAGTGCTCTAGCTTAACAAGTACTTGTACCATTAAACTGAGTTGAAAGTCAACATGCTTCCTCACATGGGTTTTATAAGGGGACTTAATTCAGCATAACAAAGACTAACATTTATAGACTGCTTCCCATGGGCCAAGCACCGTTCTGAGTGTCCTAGACTGTTCCAGTGCTCACAACCCAGGAGGGAGATACTATCAATTACCTTGATTTTACAGGTGAGGAAGCCGAGATGGAGAAACTAAGTAACCTACCCCCGAATCAAAGAGCTAGTCAGTGGGGAAATGGGGTCTAAAGCTGAGATAGCATGCCTTGGGCCTGTGCACTTAATCACTATGTTATATTGCCAATAGATTTTGTTGCCTCCAAGGAAAGTAGTGGAATCCCCAGATCATACCACCTGCAAGGACAGAAAGGAGACAGGGTGACGTCAGGAAGTTTCTTCCAGCCTTGGTTTGCACACAGACTGTCCTTGTAAGGCTTAGAGGACAAGAGATGATGCCTTTGCTTTGGTATCCTGGTGTCAAGAACACGGGGCAGCCAAATGTTGTTGTGCAAAATATTCTTCTTTGACTCCTAAGCCTTTTGATGAGCAATTAAACCAGAGAGGCTTATCTGGTGACAGTCGTGATGTCATTGTTCACCCTGGCCCCTGCCAAAGGCTAGCGGAAGTACTCTGTGCATTCCCGATGCCTGAGAGGCCTCACCAGTGCTCTGTCCTCAGCAACTAGACTCCATACAAGTCTTGTGGCATTTTCTTCCTTTCCTCAGGAGATGCTGGACGTGGTGGCTGGCCAGCTGTGGTTTTACCAAGACCATTCAGCCAGCACTCTCTGCCCTCCCCTGACCACACAGATCCCGTGAGGTTTCCTCTGACTTCTTCAGTAGCTCGCACCTTCACAGGGAAATGAGGTAGGTAGGGATTAGTAAAAGGAACAGAGCTGAGATACCAGGAAGGGTTGATGCCTATTCTTTCCAGTCCTTTCTCTTGCTCCTGTCTGCCCACTCTCAGCTCCTGGACCCATCCCCACCCTATTAATTACTCCCTAATTTTCTGTTTCACCATGCAAGATACAAAAGCGGTTTGTAGGTTTCAGGGAGGTGTTTAGTATTCAGTAATCAAGATGCCTGGGGCCAGACATGCATCTGTTCAGATGGACTTTGTTTTATGGGTTTTTTTTTTAAGATTTTATTTATTTATTTGACAGATAAAGAGATCCCAAGTAAGCAGAGAGGCAGGCAAAGAGAGGGGGGAGGAAGTAGGCTCCTCGCTGAGCAGAGAGCCCGATGTGGGACTCGATCCCAGGACCCTGAGATCATGACCCCAGCCGAAGGCAGTGGCTCAACCCACTGAGCCACCCAGGTGTCTTTTTTTTTTTTTTTTTTTTAAAGAGAGAGGATCTGGGGCCTCACAGACCCCTAGTGATGGGATAGGGACTGGGCCTTTAAGACGCCATCTCTTTCCTGCTGCTGCCTCCCACTGAGCTCCAGTTACCTAAGATGTTCAGAGAAAGCCAGGCTATCCAACCTGGGTCATACATCCCAGTCCCTAACTGGATTTAGCCTCAGTAGATGCTTATCATCCAACCTGAATCCCCTGCACGGAGCTCTACACTCCCCTCCTCTTGCTCAGCCTCAGAAGGAGAGCTGGAGAGTGAGGTCTGCCACCCTTCACTTTGAATTTGAAGACAGGTAATAACCCTGTTCCGCAGCACCCTTCACACTTCTGTCAGATTTCCAGCTTCTCCCGTAGTAATGAGGTCCACTCCATGTAGGCCTGCTGCTTGCTTCCTTTTCTGCATGGGTGAGCCCTGGGGTTTGCTTGTTCTTGTGTTGTGCAGGAGGCCGACCCCACGTCCCAGGCTGGAGGGCGAGGACATTCTGGGGTGTGTGGCAGCTGTGTTGGAGGGGGGAGTCCTGCCTTGGCTCTTGGGAGTTGCCTGTCCTTGGCATCCCTGGGGAAGGTGGGATGGGCGGTTGTGGGGGCCTGCCCCTTGTAGCTCACACTCACTTGGTCGTGGGCCCAGGAGAAATGTTACTTCATGGTATATTCCCGTATCGTTCACTTAGGCTGGCTCCCGAAGTCTGGCTGCAAACCAGACTGTAGTTAGTGGGTCTGCAGAAGTAATAGACAGGTGCTGGGTGTCTTGTGTCTCTGCAGGAAAAGGGAGCCTGAACAGCTGAGCATAAACAACAGTTGCTTGGTAATACGAGCTCCTTTCATTTAAAGTCAGAGGCCTGGCTGCGGGAGGGGGAAGGGAGGCCAGATTGTTCTGCCTCTCCACCTGTCTGGGAGGCCAGAGGTGATGTCAGCTCCCCAGGGAACACAGGGTCGGCTGGGGCCAAATGTGGGACTGAAGTGGGGAGGGGGAGGCAGGGAGAGGAATGCAGGGACTGAGATTCTGAAGTCCCTGGTGGAAACCCTAGTCCTGAAACCCTGCCACCAGCTGCTTTGGGAAATTGCCTTTTTTTTTTTTTTTTAAGATTTCCTGCTTCCATTTCCCCACTTGTAAAATGACTAATGGGATCGAATAGCTGCATATAGCTTCGTGATATCCCCAGCTGGGGTGAGGGCTGGTAGAATTTGGGTGCTTCAGGGGACCTGCTGTTTTCCTGAGCTGATACACCTGGCAAGATTCTGGGGGTCTCCAACGGGCCTCAGAAGACCTGGGTTCAAGTTCTGGTTTTGCCTCTGACTTTTTTTTTTAATCTATGACC
Source organism: Taxidea taxus jeffersonii (assembly GCA_003697995.1). Classification (NCBI taxonomy): domain Eukaryota; kingdom Metazoa; phylum Chordata; class Mammalia; order Carnivora; family Mustelidae; genus Taxidea; species Taxidea taxus. The sequence continues at coordinate 33,204 of RCUC01148558.1, read as the reverse complement.
TTGGATAAAGTTCTACCTCACTCCTGGGTCACTGGGAAGATAAAATGTTATGTATGAAAGTCTTTTACAAAAGTGTAAAGGTTACTGTGCAACAAAAACATGTAGGATACTGAAGAGAACCTAAGGGAGGAGAGACTTGGTCCTTCCCTCAACAGGCTTGTTGTCTTAATAGTATGATGGCTCCGTTGAAGGGGCTTTCCTTTCTCAAAGCAGTCCCCCTTCATCATCTCACTCGATGGTGCCATGGTAAAAAAAAAAAATAAAAATAAATAATAATAAAACAGAAACAGCTGCGGGAGGATGGGAGGATGTGTTCTGAACAGGGTTTAGTGGATAACGGCTTGAAGGAAAGAGGGGAGAAGGGGCTGCTGTGGAAGTAAGCAAGGACAGTGCTGGGGGCCTTGAGGTCCTCTGGATATCTGCTTCTCAGCCAAGTGAAACCATTTCAGATTTCGTTTGGAGGAGGTTTTCCTTCAGGCCAGGTAAAATGTAAATGATCGTTCTCAACTACTGCTGTGCCCAAGGCTTAAATTAAATCTCCTAGGATTTTCGATAGAATCCTATTGTGGGTGGGAAAAGCGGCTGCAGTGTGTTGGAAGAGGGAGCTTGGTGACTTTTATTCCTTTTAAGAGGCATCCTTTGAAATTCAGAGTGCTGGTGATAAACTTCAAGGCGCCTGCTACCCTCGTGGATCTTTCTCCCCCCCCCCAGTACCCATCAAGTGGGTTAGCCCTGTGTTGTGAATCCTCATGTTTCTGTTTGCTCCTTTGCTTTGCTTTCCTTGGCACTTCAGCAGGCCCTCAACAGGCAGGTTCCTTGCAATAGGACGTTATCCCATCCCCTGCAAAGCCCTTGTCCTTGGAGGAAGTCCAAGGCAGTGAGCATCCTTGGGGGAAGTCCAAGGCAATGAGTAACTCTGGTGCCTTGAGTTTACTCCGTATCCTGAAGTTTGGAGTTGCCTGTCCAGGGCCCTCAGCATTCCTGGGGCCGGAAGAACTGTTCTGCTCCTTGCCAGGCCTGACACCTGAGGGGGTTTCTCCTTTCTGTGTCATGTCCGGGAGTTAAAATAGAGTGATACCAAAACCACCTTTGAGTGAGCCAGTAGCCGGATGTATAGAGTCAGAAATAAGACCAGCTGATGATCTGGGCAGTCATTTACAGGTGGGCCTAGCCTTGGCCTTTTGGCTACAGTATCTCTGTCCCAGTGCAAAACTGACTTCCCTCAGTTGCCTGGCCTCTTGGACATTGATACCTTGAGCTCCCCTCCATGGGTCATTCTGGGGCATGATGGACCCATGGCCAGTTGTCATGCTTGATGTTTTGCTGACCTGTAGGGACAGATTTTCTTCCTGTGAGTTCTTGCAGCTTCAGGACACTTATGAAATGTTCCTGTGTCCTTCATCCTGGTAGGGAAGCTGGGGCATCAGCTCTTAACTGGGAATTGGACCCCTAGAGAGGGGCAGAGAAGAACAGGTGAGTTGAATTGTGGATTTAACGGGGCATTCTTCTGTGCTCCTCCTGGTCTGTTTGAAACCTACTGTCCCTACTTTGTAGAGAAGCAAACAGTGGAGAGGCACATGTGCTGAGCTGGAAGGGAGGAAAATGGACCTTACAGCCTCTGCCCTACAAGCTGGGCTGGTTTATGCTCAGTCCTGATGGCAAATGCCTCACTGAAGTGGATCAGGTCTCTGGCCAGGCTCTTAGGGCTATAGGTACGTGGGTCTAGGGAGGTAGTGGGTCAGCATACCTTCAGACACTGCCAGGGCTGATTCACTTTCTAGGTTCCAGGACCTAGAAGATTTTTTTGTGACCCAGTCCATACCCTTTGCAGGTAGAAGCAGAATTGAATCGTTCCCCAGGAATGTAACTCCCAGGAAGGCTTTGCTGGATGCTTTGCCTTCTGGGGGCTCAACCCTCCAGTACCTTCATTTTGTGCTTTGGGATGGGGCTATGGTATTGACGGGGTCACTCAAGATGGAGAGAGATCAGCCCTTTTTTCTTACTGGTCCTGTGTGTCCTGTGTCTCTCAGGTCCTGTTGTCTGTCGTTCCTTGGTATGTCCTGTCTTCTGTCCTCAACTGATTCCACAGGAGAACTGTTCTCTCTTCTCAACTTGTCATTTTGGAAGCAGCCTCCAGGAACCTTGCTGTCACCCTCTGACTATGCCCAGCCTTCCTGTGCCCCTACCGCACTCCCAAATAATTTAAAGAGAGCACTTTTCTTAGAAAACATCCTGCTGAAAAGCCCCCTAGTTTCCCCCCAACCCTGTCTTGGGTGGCCTTGGGGAATGAGGACTGAATTCCTGATTCCTCCGTTCTCCTTTCCCCCTCCCCCGCTTGCCCCAAAGAAAAAGCTGGGCATTAGACTAATGAGAGCTGCCTGGCCAATCGCTGCTTTGAGAAAGTTTGGTTTGTGATCCTGTTTCATTAGGCTGATTGGAGCAGCCTTTACTCGGAGGTAGAGTCCCTCCCCAAGGGATTTTGTCTACAGTTACCCTAGCTGTCGCTGCCTGTGCATGCCCCTTCTGGACATAAATGACCTTCCCACCCCTCCCTCTTAGCTCCCCCCTCCTCCTTTTTTTGTTTTTATCCAGTGTCTCGCTTCCTCTCTCTCTCTTTCTCTCCCCATCTCCCTCCTGCTCTCCGCCTGCCTACAGCGCCACGCCGGCTCCCCAGCCTGGTCGGCGGATCGCCAGCCGCTGAGAGTTTGCCGAGCCGCCCCCTGGGGCCCCGCGCCGCCGAGTCCCGCTAAGGCGAAGACGCAAGCAGGCCGGGGAGAGCGCGGAAGAAAAACAAGCGGGCGCGCCGCGGGAGCCCCAGGAGGGCGGCCGGGTGGCGGCGGGCGGCGGCCCGGCTTGGCCGGCGCCGACGGCCGGGGGAGCGCGCACCGGAAAGTTCGGCCCTGGTGGCGGCGCGCGCCTGCCTCGAGGCGCTCCGGGAGACGAACTTGCCCTCTCCGCGCGGCTCGAGCGGCGAGCGTTTCCCAACGAGAGCGGGCCGAGCGCGCCGCGGCCAGGGGTGGGGAGCGAGGCGGCTGGCGGAGGGCGCCGAGGGAGCGCGGCCGCCACCGGCCCCCATGCCGGCGGCCAACATGCTGGAGAACCTGCAGCCGCCCGCCCTGCAGGTGCCCGAGCCCCAGGGCGCGCCCGAGGGCAGCCCGCTCTGGTCCAGCTCGTCGACCCCCACGCTCCGCCGCCGGCGCTTCAAGATGCGCCGCATGAAGAACGTGCAGGAGCAGAGCCTGGAGGCCGGGCTTTCTCGGGACCTGCCCGGCGTCCTGGCCCCGGGCAAGGAGTTCCTGCAGCTGCCGTCCATCGAGATCACACCCTCCAGCGACGAGGACACCCCGTGGTCCAACTGCTCCACACCCAGCGCTTCTCCGCGCCGAAAGCGCTTCCTCCTCCGCAAGTGGCTCAGGGTGAGGGAGCGAAAGGAGTGCAGTGAAAGCAGGTACGTCCCTGCGCCGCCCCCCTGCCTGCTTCCCCTTCCTCTCCCCTGCCCTCCCGGGGGGCGTCCTGGCCACACCTCGAGGAGGAAAGCCGGGAGGGGGTGCTCGCCAGAGGGGGCTTCGAGCACCGCTGCTCCCCGCTTGAGTACTTGGGTTTCCACGCGTGTAGACTCAAGCCGGGGCCTGGGGCCTGCGACTTCTCCTGTGTCACACACCTGTGGGGAGGGTTCCAGCCACATTACATCTCATTCCATCCTCATAGCAAAGTGAATGATAAATCCATGGCAGCTAATATCTATTGAGTCCTTATCACGTGCAGGTCGTGACGGTGAGCACATTGTATCCCGAAAACTCTGCGTTAGGTACTATTGTTGTTATTGCCATTTGAGACATGGAGGTAACAGAAGGTGCGAGAGGTTAAGGGGCACCTCCCCTTAGACTCCTATTGCTGAACTCCATTTCAATTTTTATGATGTATTTTGGCCACACCAGCTTGTCTGCCCTGACCCACACGTGTAGCTGGAGTTTTCATTTTTTGCTACAGAGTCTTCCCACCTCCAGAGCTGCTCTGTGCTACTCTGGTTTGTGCGGGCTCCTTTTTTGCCTGAGATAATGTGGCATCAGTGTAGTGGGAGAAGTTCGATTTGTCCTATCCATGTAGAAAATCATAGGGCAGCTCCGTTCGACCTTGGCTACCAGTGTGTTGGAGGGAAGGCTACCGCAGGGTTTGGGGAGGTGAGGGATCCTCACCGGCTCTTTGATACCATGTACTCTGCTCATTTACTTCTGGGCTCTAGGGTCCTGTCTCTAGGGTTGTCTCCTGTGGAGAAGCTGAAGGATTGGCCACTTTCCCTAGTACTCCTCCTCCCAGCCTGCTCCATTGCACTCACTTCAATTCAACAAGTATTTATTGAATGTTCTCCTGAATGTGGTCTGGTACCAGCTGATGTTGATGGGGTCCTGGAAGGAGAGGTGGAAGGGAGAAAAGGGAATGCCAGCTTTGGGAAGGAGAGTGGGCAGAGACTTGTGTAAGCAATTAAGATTAAGACCTGTGAGTTTCACTCCTATGGAGGAGGTAGAACCATTGGAAGACATAATGATTTCTGGAAGGGGGAGTCTCAAACTGTGGCAAACACAGATGGGTGGTAGAAAAACAGCAGGAAAAGTATGAGGTCAGGGACATGAGATCAGGAAAGGAGAGCAGTATGGACAAAGGCAAAAAAAGCAGGGCAATGGCACCAGGCTGGCTCAGCTGCAAGAGTCTGCCACTCTTGATCTCTTCGGGTCATGGGTTCGAGCACCATGTTGGGTGCAGAGATTACAAAAAATAAAGTAATAATAATAATAAAAAACTTTAGAAGAAGAAAGAAGTAGGATGAACCTTGTGTCTTTGAGGGACACTGAGGAATCAGTGGGGTTATGCCAAGCTTTCCAGGATCTCTTTTCTGTTGACTGAAAGTGGTTATCCTTGTAGAGCTTTTGTGGACCTGAGGATAACAATTCTTTTTTTTTTTTTTTTAGTTTTTTTTTTTTTTGTCAGACAGAGATCACAAGTAGGCAGAGAAGGCAGGCAGAGAGAGAGGAGGAAGCAGGCTTCCTGCTGAGCAGAGAGCCCGATGTGGGGCTCCATCCCAGGACTCTGGGATCATGACCCGAGCTGAAGGCAGAGGCTTTAACCCACTGAGTCACCCAGGCGCCTCAGGAGAACAATTCTCTCTGTCTGATACCTCATCATGCTGCCCTTTCCACGGAGTAGAAGGGAGGGGGCCAAGCTTGCAGGGAGCTAATCTTTTTAAATTTCTTATTCTTCTCCTTTTTTTTCCTTCTCCTTCTCCCTCTTTTTTTAAAAAAGTAATCTCTATGCCCAATGTAGGGCCTGAAGTCACAACCAACCCCACTCTACCAACTGAGCCAACCAGGAGCTAATCTTGAATGAAAATAGTTCATCACGGTTTGTCAGCTTTCCCCTCGGATGTGAGAGACCCTAATAGAGACTTTCCCCTCAAATATAAGAGACTCTGATAGAGACCCCGTTTTGACTTTGGGATTTGCCACACCTATTGAGGACAAAATATGGGGGAAAGAGGCTTGCATTGCTGGCCAGGGTGAGGATGGAAATGGATATGGTTAGAATTAAGGAAGGCTTTCTTGGTTTTAGAGTTGTCTAAGGGTGCCGTGGAATCTTCAGTATTCCTAAAATCAGGAATTATTTTCACCTTTTAGGTGTAGATGAAGGCAGGTCTTTTAAGTAATGGCTTGCTAGATTAAAAGAATATACGTGAGGGGCACCTGGGTGGCTCAGTGGGTTAAAGCCTCTGCCTTCAGCTCAGGTCATGATCTCAGGGTCCTGGGATCAAGCCCCACATCGGGCTCTCTGCTCTGAGGGGAGCCTGCTTTCTCCTCTCTCTTTGCCCGCCTCTCTGCCTACTTACGATCTCTGTCAAATAAATAAATAAAATATTTTTTAAAAAATGGAAGGCTTCTTGGAGAGAAAAGAAGCAATTGAGTGAGTAGAAGCTTGTAGATAGATGCCCAGCAAGATTCCCAGAGAAAAGGAGCTGGCGTTTAAGGGCGGTAGAGCAGAAAGAATATTGGACTGGAAGCCAGAAGATTTCAGATTAATTTTTTAATTTTTAAAGATTTTATCTATTTAGTTGAGAAAGAGCATGAGTGGGGGAAGTGGTCTGGGAGAGGGAGAAGCAGGCTCTGTGCTGAGCAGGAGCTCAATCCCAGGACCCTGGGATCATGACCTGAACTGAATGAAGGCAGACCTTTAACTGAGCCACCCAGGCGCCTCCAGGAGATTTCAGTTTAAATTTCAGTTCTGTGGGACCTTGGATACCCCACTTCATTCACCACTCTGTGCGTCTCCCCTTCTCCATCCATGGAAGGGGAGACGCGTCTGGGGAGTCATACATATGAGAACGTTTTCCACATGTGAAAATGCCTTGTCAGGGTGAAGGATTATTGTCTGTATTCTGTGAGTGCTTTGTGTGGCTTGGATTTGCTTGAGGGTATAAGCTTCCACACTCAAGTGTCCTGGAGCAGCACTCAGGACCCCTCATCTGTTCCAGGATTGGGAAATTGCTCTGCTCTGGCCTGGTTCAGCCAGGGAGGATTAGCATACCAGGCCCAGTGTGACATCCTCTTCCCATTCCCCCTCCAGAATCTACCTCTCCTTGGGCCAGAAGAGCACCTTGCAGGCTGCCCTGAAGTCTGATGCAGTAGAAGGCAAGGGGCTGTGGATTTTAACTGCACAAGTTAAACACAGAAAGAGGATTGGGAGACAGCCTCTCCCTTCTTTCCCCCCTCCTTTAACCCTAGGAAGAAAGAAGTGGAGAAGATGGTAAAGTCAGTGTGGTTTGGGGAGCCAAGGACCTTGGGGTACAGTAGTGCAATAACCCACGCCCAGTTTGGTCTGGTTCATCTTCATATCCTCAGTGTCTAGCACTGTACTTGGCCTTTTGTGGTGATCAATACGTGTGTGTTGGCGAATAAATTAAAAAGGAGTGAAAGAAGGGATCTTTTTTTTCTCTGCTGTTCGGAAGGGAATGATCTTTATTCATAAGTCAGGGAGAATTTCCTGGAGGAGATGGGTTCAGAGCTGAGTTTTTTTTTTTTCCTGTGACAGCTTTATTGAGATATAATTTATGTACCGTACCATTCCCTTGTTTTTAAAGTCTACTGCTCAGTGGTTTTTAGCATATTCCCAATATGCACAGCCCTCACCACAGTCCATTGTAGAGCATCGTCTGACCCCAGAAGGAAACCCGTGCCTTTTATATATATCACCCTCCATGTCCCCATCCTTCTTCTCCGGCTGGCGGCAGCCACACATCTACTTACTGTGGGGAGCGGAGGGTTGATTTGCTTTGTTTTGTTTTAAAGGTTTATGTATTCATCTGAGAGAGACAGCGTGAGCGCATGGGGTTGGGCAGAGGGAGACGGAGACAGAGAATCCCATGTAGACTTCCCGCTGAGCACGGAGGAGCCCGAAGCAGGGCTCAATCCCAGGACCCTGAGACCATGACCCCAGCCGAAATCAGGAGTCGGCCATTCAACCCACTGAGCCACCCAGGCACCCTGAGAGCAGAGTTTGGAATGGAGACCAGGTTCTTGGTCGCGAAAGCAGTTTGGGGGTGTTGGCTTGAGGACGGGAATGGATGACCATGAGTGGCCTCGATGAGGGATGTGGAAAATAGGGTGGTGAACGGATGGGCTGACTGACTTGGTTTCTGTTGAAGAGTTGGAACTTCAGTTCATCAGTCAACAAAGATGCACCGAGATCCCCAAGACAGTGTGCTCTGTACACAGAGGGGACTCAGCTCCCTGGGGAACCACTTTAGGTTCTAGAACGTGGGAGAGATGTGCAGAGTGGTATTTGAGGCAGCTAATTCTCCAGCCTTCCGCTGTTCTTCCAGCGCTTGGTCTGGGAATTGTTGTCTTAACCATCGTTTAATGTAAGATGGCACTTTTTCTTTTTTTTTTTCCTGCTGGCCATGTTGCCCTCTGAGTTCCCTAAAAATCAGAGTCAGAAGTTGGTGGGTCAAGCTTTTGGAATTAGTGCCTGCAAGCCTCCCTAAATTCCTTGGCCATAACTGGTTATGATGATTGTTCAAAACTCTCTGACCTGCCGGAATCCGGTGAAAAGTCAGAAATTGGACAGCACCACGTCTGGCGGGATGGCATCCTGTCCTCGTTCCTTGGAGGGAGAGCGGAAAGCTGACAAGGGCCCAGTGAGCAGGTGTGGATAGCTCCCTGTAGTCTGTTTTTCTAGGGGACATAGTGCGTCTCTGCTTTTGTACCCGCCAGGAGTCCCCCTGACAATGACAAGTTTTGTCATTACTTGCGCCACCATGGCCCCTGGCTGTTCTGTCCCCTCGTCTATGTAATATCCTCAAGCTGCTTAGAGTCCTTTCGGTTTGGACTCTCAGGGTTTCTGCTCTGCGACCCACATCTGACCTCAGGCCTCTCACTGATTCTGCCCAGCCTGGTGGGCCAAGCTCACCAGCTGGGGGTGCCAGCGGGTTGGCAGGTTACCGTATCATTGGTGTATTTATCTTGATTCTTCAGCCTTCGAAAAGAGTCTCATTTCCGGATTCAGCTCCATTTCCAAGGGAGCAGGGCAAGCTGTGCCTCCAGACACTCTGTGCATCACCTCTGTGCACACCCTGCCATGTATGAGAGGCACAGGGGGGGTGGGAGAGAAGAATGTCATACTTTCTTTTTTTTTTCCTTTGTTAAGATTTTATTTATTTGAGAGAGAGAGAGAGAGAGAGAGAGAGAGCTCAGAAGCAGGGGGAGTGGCAGAGGGAGAGGGGGAAGCAGACAGCCCATGAGCAAGGAGCGCGATGTGGGACTCGATCCCAGGACCCTGGGATTGTCACCTGAGCCAAAGGCAGACACTTAACCGCTTACCTACCAAGCCCCTGGGCGCCTGAGAACTGTCATTCTTTCTTAACACAAAACAACAAAAACAAATGCAGAGACCTGTGATCTGTCCCCAGATTAAGTAAGTAACTGGTGCTGGGTAAGGTGAAACTAGAGAAAGCCTTTACCGGACCCCTAAATCCTTGAGGGTGGGGACAGCGTCTCACTATGTGCCAAGTTTCCTGCCAAGCGGCTTCAATACACAATCCCATTTAATCCTCCCAAGAAACCAGAAGTTCAGAGATTAACTCGCTCCTGGTCCCACAGAAGCAAGGGGGAGATTTGAACCGTTGCAGAGCCTGAGCTCTCCACTGGGACACTGTGCCATCGCTCCAGGCTCTGGAAATCGTTGGCTCTCATGCATGTTTGAGAAAGCATACAGGTGGAGGGGAAGGCTGTGAGAGAAGGTAGGAATGAGGTCAGCAGGATGGGAAGGGCTCTGGAGAGCAAGCTGTGGGGCTTGGGGGCGAGCACTGCCGTGGGCAGGGGGACCCATGCTGACTGGCCTGGGCAGACTGCTCTGTGAGAAGCAGCCAGCTTTTGGCCGGAGATGTGGTTTCCAGATTCTAAAAATTTGTGCAAACTGTGGAGTTCGAGATGGAGTCCCATGGGCTGATTCACACTGGCCCGGCTCCTCTGTGGGAGTTGGTATTTTAAGAGTTTCCATGGTGGTTATGTGCTCAGGGGGTGCCCGTTCCGTGTCAGGCAGGAGCCTGGCATGGTCCTGGGGCAGATTAGCAGGTGATGATTCTGCCTGGTGCGGTTAGTTTCTCCTGGGTCCTCTCCATCCACCAGTTGCTAGGCTGGTCACTGATAATTGCTTCTAGGGTAACGCTGTTTTCCATTAAGGCGTCTGAATGGCTAAGCTGCTGGTGGGGAATTTCCTGCCTGACCTCCGTGCACGAGCCACTGGCCCTGGAGCTGGAGCAAGTATTCGGACACCGAACCAAGCTGGCCTGAGAGCCCGGGGGTGGTTGCTGGGTTGTGGTGTGTACAAGAGCTTTCTGCAGCCTGAGGGCTCTTTCTGGAGCTTTTGCCCTCTTGGGTTCTTGCCTCTGTAGCCCACATCGGTGTGGTGATGGGCCAGGGGGCTGTCGTGTCTGGTGTGAAGGAAGATACAGCTTTTTTATTTTTTTATTTTTTTAAATTTTTTAAAGATTTTGTTTATTTATTTGTCAGAGAGAGTGAGGACAGGCAGACAGAGTGGCAGGCAGAGGCAGAGGGAGAAGCAGGCTCCCTGCCGAGCAAGGAGCCCGATGCGGGACTCGATCCCGGAACGCTGGGATCATGACCTGAGCCCAAGGCAGCTGCTTAACCAACTGAGCCACCCAGGCGTCCCGGAAGATACAGCTTTTACACATCTTCTGGGGGTGGGCAGGGGTGTCTGCCAGCTCTTGTCCTGGGACTTCAGCCCCTGGGCCATCTTCCTACTCTCAGAGGACATGGCAAAGCTTCCATCCAGGATGCAAAACTGAAAATCAAATGTGGGTAGGACGGAGATGTTTCCAGCTGTGATAAAGAGATGTCAGGTGGTAGCTGGTTCTGCCCCCCCCCCCCACGACTCTGAGCAGCCACGTGCCACCTTCTAAAAATAGTCTTGGTGTCAAATCTTCTCCTCTGTTTCTCAGACACTATGTGTCTGGATTTTCAATTCAAATAATATAGTTCAGAATCATCAGCCAGCGGGGGCTGTGGCTCAGCTAAGATCAGTGGGTGGAGGAGGGGAGGAGTAAGGAAATCTGGGGCTCTCCCGCTGGAGCCACCCCATACGTCGTTTTGGGTCCGATGGTATGAAGCCCTTGGTTCTGCCTCCTTTATACACACACTCGTGTTGAGATTCTGGTTGTTCAACTCTGATTTGTTGAAGAGATAAAGAAATAAGGCCCCAGGCACGTCACGGTGGCAGATCTGGGTTATGGCCCAGAACTCAGGCCTCTGACCTCAAGTCTGGGCCAGTTTCTAACTGTGTGTTTTCCGGAGCTTCCTGGGGCTTCGTGAGGTCTCCCCGTGTCAGCACAATGCTGCAGTCATGCCTCTTCCCCGCCGGCTGCCTTGTACCTGCTTGGTCTGACCACAGAGGGTTTTAGTCTTGCTGCTTTCTGGTTGACAAATTTAGTCAGGAAGTGAGGGGGCTGAGTGAGGGAAATTCAAAAAAAATAAAAATTGAAAAAAACCCCAACCAACCCACTTGGTTTTTCCCCCTTCTTCCACAACTATGGGAAAAGAATTTGCCTTGGAGGCCCAGTGGGGGAAGGAGGGTATGGTAACCCTTGCGTGATTTGACTCAACGATTAGGAAAATAAAGGAAAACATAGTGGGCGGTTGGTTTAATGACACCTTTTTGAGGCTTGGCAAGGATCTTCCAGCTGCTGCTTCTTCTTCTTCTTTTTTTTTTTTTTTTTAGAAATTTTTGAGAATTCTCTCTCTTTTTTTTTTAAGATTTTATTTATTTGTTTGACAGAGATCACAAGGATTTGACAGGCAGAGAGAGAGGAGGAAACAGGCTCCCTGCTGAGCAGAGAGCCTGATGCGGGGCTCGATCCCAGGACCCTGAGATCATGACCTGAGCCGAAGGCAGGGGCTTAACCCACAGAGCCACCCATGCGCCCCAAGATCTTCCAGCTTCTTAACAGAAGTTTTTACGTCCTAAAAACCAGTGGATACTGTGTGTGTAATAAAATAGCTAGTCACCGTAAAATTTGGGGTAATAGGGGAAAGGAAGATAGAGCTCATCATTTCGCAATGCCATATCTTCAGTGTATTATCACCCACTATGTTTTCTCATTCAGGTTTCCTTTTTATTTCTTATTTATTTTAAAAATATTATTTACTCATTTATTTGACATACAGAGATCACACAAGCAGGGGGAGAGGGAAAAGAAGGCTTTCCCGATGAGCTGGGAGCCCGATGTGGGGCTCGATCCCAGGAACCCGAGACGGTGACATGACCCGAAGGCAGATGCCCAACCGACTGAGCCACCCATCATTCAAGTTTCCTTTTTAAATGATAGACATTTTGATTCATCAGCTCTTCTGTTACCTTGTCTCTGTTGAAGGTAGGGCAGGATATCTGTCCCTAGGTTGAGGACAGGTGAGTCTGTGAAATAAGGGGGAAAACAAAAGAATTTCTGCAGCACTGTTTTTGGAGGAGCCATCAGGATGAGATGCTTCTCCAAAAGTGGGGGGACGAGCCTGCCCACCGGAGATGCCACGTAGCCTCATCCTTGTGGTTCTCATAACCAAGCTTATGTGTTCATGCCAGTCTGACTCCACAAAGCCATCTGCGTTGATCTAGCAAGTGTTTGCCTTTTGGTTGGGCCATTACACTCCGGAGCTCTTCCTGACCTTTTGTTTGCCTCTCAGGGTTGGATGGAATGGCAATAATAAAGGTTACTCTGAACAGGGTGGAGCTTTTCCAGGGAACAGTTTGCCCTTAGCATGGGTGACAACATGTGTTTTCTTTATCTTTGTGATGAACCACATCTTCCTGATAGGTGAAGACTTCATAAAAAAATTTAAAAAAGACCTCAGAAAGAGGATTGCACCACCTCTGTTGGTTACCTCTTTCTGTGTTTCAAGGCCCACTACCAAGCAAGTTCTTCCTCAGATCTGACTGAGAACCCCTGTGGTAAGGTTCAAATACATTTTCTCTAGTTCTGTCTTCATTGAGGATGAGTGACAGGTCATCATCCTTTGAGAACATTCCTTCAGAGACTTCTTCTTACTAGTAACATATGCTTTGGTTTGCGGATCCTGAGGGAAGCCTTAGGTTGGTGCTAGTCATTACTTGGACCTCATGGGTGTCCTGGGGCCCTGCGGACTTACTGGGGGGATTGGTGGCCTACCTGTGTTGGAAGACCAGAGTAGAAAGTGGCCCACCCATTTGGAAAGTTCCGAGGAACCCTGAAAGATTCCTCTCTCTCAAATGTCTTCTCCGTGCTCCATGCTTCTCTGTGAGTTGACATGCTTTTTGTTTGTAGTTAGAGAGACTTGGCTGAAAAATCAAGAGAACTCAGGAGAGCTGATTCTCACAGTTGAAACATTTATTGAACACGTACTAGGCTGTGCTGGGTGCTTATGCTACAGGGCTGGATATCAACAGTCCTTCCATTAAGGAGCTTCCAGCCTGTGTGGAGAGCAACATGAAAAAGATAATTTCAGGAGAATATGGACATCACACTACAGCATTTAAAAAAAAAAAAAAAGGTCTGAGGAAAAACTCAGCAGGAAGGGAGAGGGAGGAGGATCCTAGGACCTAAATGACACCATTACGTTGTCTTCCTTCTCTGTACTCAGCAGCCACCTGTTAGTCCCAACATTCCAGCTCTGTATCTCTCCCAGAGAATCTAGTCTGCATGGTGGATGGGATTTGTGGGGTCTTTTCAACTTGGAACAGACAGAAGTCCAAGGCTGTGGAGTTGGTCAGCGGCAGAGGGGGCTCCGGAGTACAGGTACCCTGCCGTCAGCTCGGCATTCAGCCCACCCCGTGTCTGGGGAGCCCATTCTGTGCGGGATGGAGCCCTGTCAGTGAACTCAGGAAGCTCACACGGGCCTTGTCTGTGGATGGTCTTTCTGAGGACTAATAAGGCCCTAGCGCCAGTCCGGGGGACCATCTGAGGCAGCAGGAGCTGTTGTTTGGGGTTGAGCTCATTTTCTCACTGTGTGGTCCTGCACAGGTGACTCCATCTCTCTGGGTCTCGGTGTCTTTCTCCTCTGTCAAGTGGACAGTATCCATTTCTTCTTCTTGTAAGACAGTTTAAGGAGACTAGTCTGAAGAGTTATGCCAATGTGATTATTAGTAAAAGTGACTTTTGGTGGTCTGCAAGGCCTCTGAGTTTGCTCCTTGGGTTAGCACAAGCTGGAACAGTGGTGTATTACTTCTTTGATTAATTATGAGATGTCACTTTTGTGATCTACCTATGGGTACTGACAATGAGCTTTTACAATTCATGGGCTGCTCTTGTCTGTCTGTCTCTTTGGTGTCCATCCGCTTAAGGTTCTGACTCCAGGTTTCTTTCTTCTTTTTTTTTAATGTATTTATTTATTTGACAGACAGGGATCACAAGTAGGCAGAGAGGCAAGCAGAGAGAGAGGGGGAAGCAGGCTCCCTGCTGAGCAGAGAGCCCGATGTGGGGCTCGATCCCAAGACCCTGGGATCATGACCTGAGCCGAAGGCAGAGGCTTTAACCCACTGAGCCACCCAGGCGCCCCTCCAGGTTTCTTATTTCTCCTTCTCCCTTCGCCCTCCCCCCCGCGCCTCCTCCTCCTAGATCTACACAGTGTCCTAGGACCGTTTCATTCACTTGAGTGGCTTTCATTATTTCTGTATGATGATGACACTCCCATACCTCAGACCTCCTCTCTTTCCTGAGCCATAGGCTCACACCTACGAGTGACTAATGGACGTTTCGTGGGGATGCTCTTCAAAACTCCATGTCAGTGTCCTTGAACTGGCCCTCCTTCCCTCCAGCCCAGTTCCTCTCCCTCAGTTCCTTGTATTGGGGATGGGGACCGTTCAGCTTCATGAGGCTTCCCTCCCCTGGGAGGGTGTTCTTCAAGCCCATCTTCTCAGCTCCACCACTGTTGCTCCTCTCCAGGCCACCATCTCTCCCACCTGTGTTCCTTAAGTGTCCTCCTCGCTGGGCTCCCTGCCTCCCGTGAAGGCCCATGGGAGGAGCTGCAGGCAGAGTGGTCTTCACGACCTTGCTGCTGCCCCCTGTCCTGTGCCTCCGGCCAGAGTAACCCCTCCACACCTTGAATGGGGTGCTTTCTCTTCTTTCCCCGTCTTCACAGACACTGTTCCTTCAGCTGGAATTCCCCGTTGGTAACATCGCCCCACCTTGCCACTCTGCCCTTCTTTTCTCCTTTGGCTCTTTCCTCCAGGAAGTATTTCCAGACTCTTTTTTTTTTTTCTTTTTTTACTTGATTTTATTTTAGATTTTGTTGATTTGTCAGAGAGGGAGAGAGCACAAGCAGGGGGAACAGCAGGCAGAGGGAGAGGGGGAAGAGGGCTCCCCACTGAACAGGGAGCCTGACGGGGAGCTCAACCCCAGGACCCTGGGATCATGATCTAAGCCGAAGGCAGATGCTTAACTGAGTCCCCCAGGCGCCCCCAGACTCTGGTGTTTGTTATGTGTCCTAATTTGTGACAGTGTTCCTCATTTGTGTTTATTTGGTCACAATGCATCCTTTACTGGATCATAAGCTGTGAGGGCAGCATTTATTTTATTCAGTGCCTGCTGAGCTCTTTGCATGGAACATCTTAGGGGCTCAGTAAATAGGTATTTGGGGAAGGAGTAAATAATCAAATGAATGAAGGACTGCACAGAAACTTGATTTTCATGGAATTCTAGTGTAAATCATTTTGCAAAGAAAGAAGTCCTCTTGAAGCTGAATAATTCCCCCCCCCCCACCATATGGTTTCTTTCGTGTTTTTATTTCTTTGTGCCGTCTGCATCTTCATCGGACTCTAGATTCCCAGAGAGCAGCTGTTCTTCTAAGGGTGGTCTCTATTCAGGGAGTTTAACTTGGCATCCGTAGGTGGAGAGTGGTTGATGTTTCCTAAAACAAGGCTCCAGAAAGAATGGGTCGGAAGCAATATTTTGGCCAGTGGTCGACCCAGAGCCCGGCTACGGTCTGCAGAGAGGAGTAACTAACCCTTTTCCCACCAAAGACCTGTGGCAGTTTTGAAGGATGTTTTGAATTTTGGAGCTGTGGTTGCTATGGCAACCATACTTTTTCTGGCCTTCCCATTCCAGGTCAGGGCAACAGTTGTTCCTCTTGCAGGAGAGAAGGATTGGGGAATACATGTAGCCTTCCGTTCTACCCTTCCCCCTCCCCAGTTAATCCACCAGATATTTATTGACCACATGTGACGGGGCAGGTGCCATTCTAGACGCCAGAAACTACAGTGAACAACATAGTTTCTGCCCTAGGAGAGCTTGCGTCCTAGAGAGGGGAGAGAGAGTGAGGAAATGAATGACGCCACCGTGATCCCTGTTTATTTAAAAATGAGTTACTTGGGCACATCCCCAAAAGAGGATTCGTCTGTGCTCTAACACTTAGAACTCGGGGATTGTGAAAGCAAGGTCTTCCACCCTGCTCTGCAGAGGGGGGCAACGGGGCTGCCGCTGAGGGCTGACCGTGGGAGCAGACTCCCTCCCACTGGCAGGAGGACTTCACTGGTTCCGGTGTGGGCATCTTGGAATGCAGACGTATCCGCTGCTCTGTTTTCCAAGACCTCAGGAGACAGCGGTGCGAAGCCGATTGTCTCTCTGCAGCTGTCGGATGTCAGGGCATTTGTTTTCCTGGAGTTTTCCTCTCAGCTCTGGCGGGAGCCAGGAGCCGAAGGGTGTGCAGGAGAAACGGACCTTCTTCATGCCACGTAGTGACAGCCTGAAGACAGGCCTTGAAGGCCGGGGACCGGGGCATCACAGGGTGTGGGGTCTGAACTCTTGAACTGGGAGCCCGAGGTGGTGGGGGGCAGGCGGGGTGGGGGCGGGTTACAGAGGAAAGAGGGGACACAGACACTGACCCTTGCCACGGGAGCTTCCGGTCAGAGCAGCAGAGAATGGTGCCCGCGTGGACAGCAGTTAGTCAGAATCTCAGAATCTGGGCTGCGCTTTATCCTTTTCAGAGTGACTTCCCAGGCCACGGGCTCCAGGAAGGCAACGCAGAGGGTGACGACCCTTTGCATTTGCTCCAGCACCTACCTTGCTTCCCGGCACACACCGAGCCTCCAGGCTTGGGCTTGGCCGTCCATTGCTTCATTCAGTACAGCTCAGTGATGGTGGAATCCAGATGGGCTCCAGAAGAGGGGTTCCTGGCTCTTTTAATTCAGGCCTTGTTTGATACCGTGCAAAGAATACATCTGCCCCTGTAACACCGTACTGAGCTTTGTGTGCGTGTGCTGATGATGTAGGTGGTGAAAATCCACAGGAAATGGAAAATAGAGACCAAACACTATAAGACACCCTTTCAGCGGGCCTCTGCTCTGTTAAAGCAGCAGCTCCGGTGGAAAGCTCCGGCTGGACTTTTACCTCCCCTGCGGGACACATGAAACATTCAGGCTGCCCCAGCGAGGAACGTTCGAATTCCTCCCGCCTGTAGGGCTTTGGCTGCTCTGCGCCAGCCACTGGGATCTGGCTGGCCTCTGCTCTGGAAGGATTTAGTCTAGTTGATTTATTGTCCGTTGACTCATTTGTTCGCCTGTAAGTTTTTATTGAGCATCTTTCAGGCGGTCAGTGAAAATCATGCAAATAAATGTAAAATCTGGAAACGTGGCAGGTGCCTCCAAGGAGAGGGCAGCAGAAACTGTTGCATTTGGTCATCCTGGTAGCTGGCCACATCTTACTGTGAAGGACATCCTCTCTAGCAGGAGACCTTCCTTTGTAAATGGAGCTGGATGAGCATGTTGTTGTATGAGAACAGAAGCAGGTTACTGTCATTCATTTCATTCTAGAGCCTGGCTCATTCATTTCACAGAGCAGACAAAGATGGCTTGTGCTTTGCTGAATGGGGAACCCCAGCCGTGGGCCTGGGGTAACCTGGCCCACTTCACTTCTCCCTTTTCTGTGGAACACAGGACCGCCGAACTTCCCTTTGGCTTTCTCTAGCAGAGGATGGGCAGGGGAAATAAAAGTTCTGTTTTGTTTCTCATTCCTTTGATGCAAACAATTCCAGAGTTGGGCATTTTTGAATTATTGTCTGTGCCTGTTTCTGACCTTAGTCCTCATAGCCATGAAGAGACTAGAGTCCTAGAGCATCTGTCCCCAGTTGCCTACCAGCTTAGGGCCCCTCTGAGTGACAGGTGCTGTTTGGAAATAATTCAGTTTCACTGTCTTAATCAGCTCAGTAGTGTCCTGGGAGGGTTAGTAGCAGATAAACCCAAACCTACTTGTCCAGGGGCACCTGGGTGGCTCAGTGGGTTAAAGCCTCTGCCTTCTGCTCAGATCATGATCCCAGGGCCCTGGGATCGAGCCCCGCATCGGGCTCTCTGCTCGGCAGGGAACCTGTTTCCCGCTTTCTCTCTCTCTGCCTCTCTGCCTACTTGTGATCTCTGTCTGTCAAATAAATAAAATCTTAAAAAACAAACAAAAAAAATACTTGTCCAGGTTTAGTGAATGGGTATCAGAGAATGAATGAAGTAATAACTAAATAGACCTTTAAAAACACATGTCTTGTGAGGGACTCCTGGGTGACTCAGTCGTTTAAGCATCTGCCTTTGGCTTAGGTCATGATTCCTGAGATCGAGTCCCGCTTCCGGCTCCTTGTTCATCGGGGAGCCTGGTTTTCCTTCTGCCTGCTGCTCCCCCTGCTTGTGTGTGTGTGCTCCCCCCACCTCTTTCTCTGGCAAATAAGTAAAATCTTAAAAAGAAACAAAAAATAAATATATTGTGGATCTAATATGAATATATTATATAAGTATCTGTGTGTGTGTGTGTGTGTGTGTGTGTATGTTTTTTTTTATGTGGTGGCTTTTTTTATGTGGTGGTATTTTTATGTATTTTTTTAAAAAGATTTTATTTATTTATTTGACAGACAGAGATCACAAGTAGGCAGAGAGGCAGGCAGAGAGAGAGAGGAGGAAGCAGGCTCCCTGCTGAGCAGAGAGCCCGATGCGGGGCTCGATCCCAGGACCCTGAGATCATGACCTGAGCCTAAGGCAGAAGCTTAAGCCGCTGAGCCACCCAGGCGCCCCTGTTATGTATTTTTCAACTCTGGATATCCCTAGGGCAGGTGAGGTGGTCTTTAGCCATCAGCAAAACATTTTAATTTGCTGATTTAATGGGATACTTGTCTTGATGTTCGCTGTTGGGTCAGATCCATCCATCTTGGGGGCACCGAGAGACTTGGCCTGCCCCGTTCTAGATGAGTCCAGGCTAAGCCCAGCTGGAGCTGAGGGATGGGGTATCCAGAATCACAGGTGGCTACTGATGGTGAATTTGAGAGGGATGGGGGACAGCTGAGACATAGGATGTGTTTCTACCCCTTCCAAGGCTCTTCATCCTTGTTGAATACTGTTGATAACTGCCCAGGCTGACACGTTTCCTCACTAGTGGAGAGGGCTCCCCAGCGGCTGAGTTTGACTTTTATTCCAGTAGCAATTTCCAGCCTGCTTCTATAGAGTAGAATTCCAGCCTGGAGCGAACTTTCTTCCTTCTGGCCACTTTGCATCATCAGTTTCCTCCTGCAGAAAGAGGGCACCGTGCTAATACCAACCTTATAGGTTGGCGTGGTGTTGAAATAAAGGCGAGGCATCTCTCCAAGTGCCTGATGCGAGATAGACGCTCTCTTTCTCATGACTTCTTTCTCATCCCTTTACATTTAAGGGAAAGAAGTGTTTCCACATTGGTGTCATTTTCCGATCGGTGCCGAGCTTATCTGATGCGAAGGGCAGGCCATGGGGCTTGTGGTTGTCTGTCATTGCAGTACCTTTGCTGAGTCATTTGGGGTTGGCAGACCTGGAAAAAAATAGTGGTCCAGAGGGTGGTTAGGGCTGTGTGTGATCAGGAAAGGCAGCCTGTGTCGTCTGTTTCGCATTTCCTGGTACACTTCTGGACCCCGGTCCCCCTTCTCATGGGAGAGGGACGGGGACATGGAAGCCACCCAGGGGATGTTGTACCTCTATTGCCCGGAGCTGGGCTTCCCCAATGTGGCTTCATGAATCTTTGATTTCAGCTAGATCAGTGTTTCATAAGGCCCGGCGGAGAGCTCTAAGTGCATGGATTGTCTCTGGAGTTTGAAAGGAGTAATGTTCTTTGATATGAGGCGTAATTAGGAGAGAAGATGCTATTGGTGCTAGGGAGAAGATGCCGAGGGAGAACTTTTAGAAAAATGAGAAGATCTTACAGAAAAGAACCAAGGTAAGATGGAAAGACTGCCTTTGAGATGTGAGGCATTTGTGAGATTCGGGTGGTTTTGTGTGTACTGTGCAACGCTGAGTCCATCTTTCGGGAGACTCTGGATGCGGAAGTAGCTACATGCCATTCTTGTATTTAGAGACTATTTTAACTTGCTTTATCTGCGTATTTTATGAGGACTTAGCCTTATATTAGTAAGAGGATCGTGATAGGTTATATCCCCGGCGACATCAGCGATAAATGTGGTTTTGAGTATGTACTGTGGAGGAGCTCTCTTTACTGTTCAGGGAAGTAGGAAAGCAGTTGTTGACATCTGGGTTGTCACAATACACAGAGATACTGAATGAAAGGAAAAATATTTGATTAAACTATAATCTACGTTTCCATTAGGACAAGCTAGAGATTCATTAGGGTGCGTGAAAATCAAAACAAAATTCCCTAGAATCTTCTTCTGAATTCCCTTCCAAATTAAAAATACTTCAAGTTAAAAATACTCAAGAGACCCTTCTGATTATATGTATTCCCTTTCAGTCCGTCTTTGGTCCTGTGGGCCCTTGTCATGCAAACTGCTGCCCGAGTCACTGGGTCTGACGCAGTTAGTGAAGTCGTGTGCTGTGTGGTGAGCTGGGTGGATTCGAGTACAAATTCTGCCACTTTTTATCAATGTGAACTTTAGCATCTTTGTTTTGTTTTTGCTTTCTTGAGATTTCTCAGTTCCCGATTTTATTACCTTTATAATACCTTTTTTAAGCCTTTATTATTTATTTGACAGAGACACAGGGAGAGGGAACACAAGCAAGGGGAGTGGGAGAGGGAGAAGCAGGCTTCCCACAGAGCAGGGAGCCCGATGCTGGGCTTGATCCCAGGACCATGGGATCATGACCCGAGCCGAAGGCAGACACTCAACCAGCTGAGCCACCCAGGTGCCCCACCTTTGTAATACTTTTAACTTACCGTGGGTTTTGTTTTTGTTTTGTTTTCGTCTGTGTTGATGACGGATCTCTCCCCTCTGCATCCCTGCTGTGAAACCACAAGAATCTGAGGTTCTTTTTTTTTAGAACATGTGCTGCCAAAACGAGTACAGCATTTGAGGTTCTTAAGGGCTGGGGCCCGGCCTGCGACCCTGTCTCCAGTGGTCAGAACAGAGCTGGTATCTGGTAAACCCTCACCAACAGCACATGATGTGGACATTTGCTAGAATGAACAGCTAATAGTAGTTATCCTTGTCATGAGCGGTGGCACCAAAAGTCAGAGAGAGGGAGGAAGGTTCCTGTAGCTGAAGGGCAGCCTGGGGTTGTGGGCAGAACTCTTGCTCTCAGGGTAGGGCCAACTCGAATTTTATTTTTTGCAGTGCTCTCCAATACCCTGTGGCTTCATTTTTTAAAAAAGATTTTATTTATTTATTTGACAGAGGAAGAGAGATCACCAGTAGGCAGAGAGGCAGGCAGAGAGAGGGGGAAGCAGGCTCCCTGCTGAGCAGAGAGCCCAATGTGGGGCTCAATCCCAGGACTCTGAGATCATGACCTGAGCTGAAGGCAGAGGCTTAACCCATTGAGCCACCCAGGTGCCCCAACCCTTGTGGCTTTATACATGTGTCTTCTTTCTTTAGTTTCCTGTTCTGGAAGGGGAAGAGTGAGACAAGATCATCTCTTAGGCCCCTTCTTGTATATGGGTTGGTCCATGATTTTATTACAAGAATTATAGACTCTGATCAAGGCAATAAGCTGGAAACAGTCACAATGAAAGGAAGCAGGAGTCCAGAATGGAGAGCGCAGGAAGTGAGCCAGGAAGTCCCATGTATCTCTGCACCTGTGAATTGCCTTTCCGGGAGCCTAAGCTGCAGGTTGCTGGTCTTTCTCGCCTCCCCACTGCCCAGCCGAGGCCACCTCACCCTTCTGGTTCAGGCCACACAGCGTGCTTCTCTGTCAGTTGCTTAGCTTTCAAACCAATTTTCCTGGAAATCGTCCTTAAAATCTTACTGAGCTTCACTGCCCATTGAAGGCCAGAGGGGCCTCTGTGTTGGTCGGGCTCACTCCGTTTGTTCTACCCGGAGGCAGACTGAGGTCCAGAATGGTGAGGCTCCTTGCTCTGTGTCCTGCCCCGTCAGTGGTGGAACCAGAGCTGGACCCAGACTTCTGAGCCTGGCCCCAGGGCTATTGCTCTATCGAGCTTGTGCTCTGTTTTCCATGTTTTTATTTTTAATACATGGGAGTGTGACTGTGTGCATGACCCCAGGAGCAGGGCATACGGATGGTACATAGAACCCAGCTAGGCTGCCCTGAAATCTTCCCATAGCCCACCGTAGCAGCCTCCCGCTCTCACTCTGGGTACAAGGCCCCCGGAAGAGTCCCGCTGTAGACTTACCTTACCGTTGGGTGAGCAACCTAATGGAAAAAATCAGCACGGATTTATACCTTGCCTCACATGTGTTTTGCATGGTGCTTGGAGTGGAGCACGTGGGGATACCAGAGAAGAAGACCTGTCTTCAGGTATGGGCAAGCAGAGGCAGTAGGGGATTCTAGATTTCTCCCTGGCCTTCTCCCACCACCTGTAGTTAGGCACCTCCTCAAATCTCTCCCTTAGGGGTTCCACTCCCTTTGTTTGAGCCTTTGCCCTTTCTGCCTCCACTTCCTCCTAGAGGCCTCCCTCTTAATTCTCTGCTTTCTTCTGATAAACAAGATAAACAAACAACGCTGTTTCCAGAATCTTCAGTATCTCCCTGATCACCTACAGGATGAAATTTAATCCTACTCCTGGATCCATGGGCCCTTTGTCATGCAGGCTTTGCTTTCTTGCCTGTGTTCATCTCTTGTCATTAAAGGGCCTAGTCTTCACCCCCAGCAGGGTGAGCCTGAGGCCATGACTGAGTGGGCAAACAACTCTCCGCCAAGTCTTCAGGAGCTGGATTTCTCCATTTAGAACATGCCCTCTTAGCTGCTTCCTCCTCTGTGAAGCTCTGTCCAGAGTCCCATGGAATCCCAGGTGTTCTGTCTTGTGCATGGGTAATGTGCTTTGTAGAGACAACTTTTCCCATCCCACTCTCCATGAAGAAATTTGCTTATTGTGTGTCATCTCTTTACTCCATGGAAAGACTCTCCATTGGAGAGTGAACTCCTTCAGGATGGAATGTATTTTCTTTTTCCTCTTTGTCTTGGTGTTCCCTCAAATGGAGCCTGGCGCATAGTAGGTGCTAGAAATGCTTGTTGAATGAGAGACGTGATCTCACTAAGTAATATTAAACTTAGGTCAAGGGTAGAGTACTGTTATTTTTTTTTTCCCTCAAGAAGGAGGAGTCATTTCAAATGCTGTAGAAATGTCAGAATTGAAGTAGGAAAAAGGGCCCTGGGCCGCTAGTCGGTGACATTTGATAACAGGATAGTTTGCATAAAGCGCTCAAGATGGGAGCTTGAGTGAAGAAGTGAGCAGAGGGTCATCATTGGAGCTAGTGGAGAGCACCAGTCTGAGGAGTGGGGAAATGAAAAGAAAGCGGACAGGGTGAGTAACCTCAACACTCAAAGAGTAGGATGAAACCAAAAATGATCTGAGCCCACGTTGGGTGACTATTTGCCCTCTTGGGGCAACTGGGCATCACCAATTCCAACTTATCTCAAATGAGGCTGCCTGCCAGCTGAGCTTGGGAATGGAGGCCGCCCATTGTGTTCCGTGTCCCTCACATCACCCTGAGGCTTGAAGCAGATCCGTTTCTCAGTTCTCTAGGTTGAATGGCATCCCAGGCAAGGGAGCATTGAAAGGCCAGGGGTTTTCCCTGCTCCTCATAGTGCACCTCACCCCCATTTTACTACGGAATGTGAGTAAAGAGCAGAAAAGTTAGAGGACAGCAGCACACTGAGCGATGAGAACACGTGGGGTAGGTCTGTATAGGTGGGATCCTCTAAGTCTCAGCTCTGCAGATGGGCCGTTACAGAACGGGAGTGGAGCTGGCTCCTCTAATTCCCCCAGCCTCGAGTCAGTTCTCCTTAGTCCATGAGGCATGGGAATAACCACCTAATGCTCTCAGCCCAGCAGAGTTGCACAGAGGACTCAAGACAGCACACTTGTGGGCTTTAGGCATCACAGCCTAATTGCCTGCCTGGCCATAAGCTTGGAAAAGCACGTATAAGAAGTTGCGGTAGGGGGCGCTGTATAGGACAGAAAGAACCCCACATTGTAGAAGGGTTATAGTCACAGTGATTAGCTCTTGAAGTCACGGCGATTGGGGTATTTATTTGGTAACAGAAAATGTCACACTGTTATTCTCCATGTAAAGAAATTGAGAAATCAAGAACAGACAGAATGGAATTGGGATAAAAAAGAAGCATGTTATTTTCCTTGAATACTGGCTTTTAAGTGAGATCATATGTGAAAAAGGGTTATTGTAGGCATTTAGTACATGTCTGTTGCCCTTCCTCTGTGATACAGTGTTTTGGTGATTCATACTTATCTTTATACTTCAGGCTTCATTTCTAAACATACTTTAAGATTCTTTTTTTTTTTTAAAGATTTTATTTATTTATTTGACAGAGAGAGAGAGATCACAAGTAGGCAGAGAGGCAGGCAGAGAGAGGGGAAGCAGGCTCCCTGCTGAGCAGAGAGCCCGACGCACACGGGGCTCGATCCTAGGACCTTGAGATCATGACCTGAGCTGAAGGCAGAGGCTTAACCCACTGAGCCACCCAGGCACCCCAAACTTCTAAGATTCTTGAGGGTAGAGCTAGGTCTTAGGGTACTTTGCCTCTTCTGCCTTCTAGCATGGAACTTGGGGCACCCAAAGCTTGCTTTTCTCATCTTTTCTCTGTTGGCAGGTTGCCATTCGAAGTGTTCTTTGAATGAGTCTTGAGTGAGTGGATCATCTACTTTGTGGATCATGAAAATCTTTTTTTTGCCCTTTTTGCCCTTTTCCAGGTAGGTGGATCCTACACTTGAACTTGAAGGGGCAACATGGATATAGGGCAGGGCTGTGTGTGTGTGTGTGTGCATGTGTGTCTCATTAACATTCTCAAAACAAAATAGATGACTTGTGGATTATTCAACTTCTGTTTCCTTTTGTTCCGTAAAGTAAATTACACAGTATTTGTTGCTTTCTTGCTAATGAAATGTGCCCATGAATGTGTACCTTATCAGAACGTTGTCCAAGTGCTTGGGCGGGAAGTGTCAAGCTGTTAACTCACATGTCCTGACTCCAGGTCCATTCAGTGCTGTTTCTCTCCCAGGCCCCTCAGGGGTCTCTGTGAGTGCTAAATGACCAGAGTTCTTCCTTAGGGCTGTTTGTTATTTCTTCTTCTTCTTCTTCTTCTTTTTTTTTAAGATTTTATTTATTTATTTATTCATGAGAGAGAGGGAGAGAGAGTGAGCACAGGCAGACAGAGTGGCAGGCAGAGGCAGAAGCAGGCTCCCTGCCAAGCAAGGAGCCCGATGTGGGACTTGATCCCAGGACGCTGGGATCATGACCTGAGCCGAAGGCAGCTGCTTAACCAACTGAACCACCCAGGCGTCCCTGTTTGTTATTTCTTCTAATTGGAAAAAAAAAACAAAACAAGATAATGGTTTTACCATAAACCAGTTTTTCCAGAGGCCAAGGGCAAATGAAGTTGGGTGGGGGATGGGGCTAGGTGTGAGGCAGGGAAGGGGGAGGTAGGGAAGCTGAAGGGACTCTTTCTGGAACACAACACAGTCTGCAGTCTGTCTTTGATCTGCGCAGGCCTTCCATGTGTCTGGCACTTTGTCTGTAATAGAGTTTCTGGGTCAGTACCCCTCCCCCACCATGTGTCCTTTGCCATTTAGGACTTTAGGACACAAGAATTCCTCCTGCTTTCCAGATGCATCAGCCCCTTCTCTCCCCTTGCCTTTTTGGGGCAGGATATAAAGCCATTCTTTTTTTTTTTTTAAGGTTTTATTTGAGGGACACCTGGATGGCTCAGTTGATTAAACGTCTGCCTTCCACCCAGGTCGAAAGCCAGGGTCCTGGGAGCCAGGCAAGCATCCGTCTCTCTGCTCAGCGGGGAGCCTGCTTATCC
The DNA here is from genome assembly GCA_003697995.1 of Taxidea taxus jeffersonii. NCBI lineage: Eukaryota > Metazoa > Chordata > Mammalia > Carnivora > Mustelidae > Taxidea > Taxidea taxus. Next base: position 7,452 of record RCUC01148558.1, on the reverse strand, counting down.
CTCTCCCTCTTTTTCTCCTCTCTGCCTACTTGTGCTGTAGGATTTTTTCTCCGATGGTGCCCACGGTTCTTGGTCACACCACTTCGAAGAATGAAGACATAGACCAGACAAAGTGGTGGACGGCAAAGAGAGGCTTAAGAGCGATGGCCAAGTGATAGTACAAAACTCTCAAAAACTCTCAAGGAGGGAGGAACCTCAAGGAGTTGCCTCTGGTGTTTCTGTGTCTGCTTGTAGGCACTGTTTTAATCTGATTAACCCTCCCTGCACCTGTCATCCAATCAGGCTTTTGTCATCTGCTTGTCACAAGGAAAAGGGTGGAGGGCTCCTTGCAGGGTGGGTGTAACATCCTTTCAAGGGTGGCTTCCTCTTGGGCGGGGGCATCTTTGTCCCCATCTGTCTTTCTTCTAATTACCCTTCCTCACTTGTGCTCTCTTTCAGTCTCTCTCTGTCAAACAAATGAGTAAAATCTTTAAAAGAAAAAAAATTTTTTTATTTGAGAGAGAGAGCCCTCAGGAGCAGGGGGGAGGAGCAGAGGGAGAGGGAGAAGCAGACTCCCCACTGAGTGCAGAGCCCCGATGCACAGGACCCTGGGATCATGACCCGTGCCCAAGGCAGCCACTTAACTGACTGAGCCCCCCAGGCACCCCAATACAAGGCTTTCTATGTCCTCCCTGCTTTGTTACCTCCAGCGCTCCCACACTTTTCAGTTGAAGGGGTTTGATGTTAACTAGAGGGAAACAGGTGGTGACAAAATTAGCTACCAGTTGGAAAGCTGTAGTCATAAAACATCTTGAAAACATATTTATTCTTCATTGGGCTTGGGCTTTAAAGAAGTAACACAGACTCCTGCCACTTTTGCTTGGGCTCTGAAAATGGCTCTTGCGGGAGTTCATCAGCGGTTTTTGGGGAATCAGGTGCCCCGAGCTATTCTGAGCTATTCCAAGTCCTCCATCGGGCTGCTTCTGCTTCCACGGGTGGTAGACGGGCCACCAGCATGGCTCCCCACACTCACTTCTGCGCTGAGGCCCTCAGGACGCTGGCATTTCTGCCCTGTGGCCTGCCCACCCCTGCCCAGTCCTGCCCTCACGCCTCCAGGGGATGGCGCTCACCTCTCTGGTCCCCAGAGGCTCCCTGCGGACTTCAGGCCAGCCATTCCCAGGCCTGGCTCCAGCTCGAGGAAGTCCTCTCCTACCCCCGGACACATGCTGGGCTCACTTGGCTTTCAGCAGCTGGTTGTCCTTGAGACAGCTCTGCTCTTCTGCAGAAGTTGTTCAAGAACTTGTTTATTTCTGTGGTTTCACTTGTGGCCTCGTGACCTCATAGCAGGTGCCATTACCTGGTGAACTGTCCCGTTTCACATCAGCCCCTGTTGACTGGTCAGAACAACCCTTGTCACGTCTTTATTTCTTTTTAAAAATTTAGTCAACACACAATGTTACATTAAGTTTCATTGTGTACACCGTAGTTACATAGCCCTGCATGTCATACTCTTCTTGTCCCTTCTCATCTCAGTAGTTTTGCGGCATCAGACTTCCCAGATCCTCTTGTCTTGTGGCCGAGGGCAGCCTCCTGCAAAGACAGTTGGCAGTTGCAGCACGATGAACATTTCCACTCCTCCCAGGCTCCCTTCCCCACCCCGAATTTCAGATCTCCCCCACTCTCTTCTGTGAGGTCCGTGGTTCCCGCCACTCACCCCTTCCCAGCTTTAGGTGAATGCCACGGCCAGCGTTGTCCTGTACTCGAGGTCATAGAACGGGGAATTCAGGGACAGAACCCCTGTACTGAAATCCTGTTTTCCTTAGCTTTCCACTGCTTTGCTCTTTGACAGCTCATGTACCCCTGTAAACCCTTATTTTCTTCATTTTTAAAAATAGGAATCAGAGGACTGTATTCTTACCTACTTTATGAGGTTGGAAAGATCAGATGGAAAAGTGTGCAGGGAAGCACTTTGTAGATTAGAAAACACTGTTTACTGTTAGTATTAAATATGACATATTAGAATGCAGTCTCTTGAATACACTGAAAAAAGTAGCCAGTGTTTGCCCTAAAAGAGATTTTTTTTCTCAGGCGGCCAACAGGTTGTCCCCAAGGCACCGTGTTCAGGCTTGGATCATCGGAGCTCCGTGGCTGAAAGGCCTTTGAGCTCTGGGTGCAGGAGGGTAAAAAATGAATGAGTTAGGCCTTGACTATGTCAGAGGGAAGAGGCAGCCCGGCTTCTGGGGGCTCTGGGAGCTCAGTTGGCCAGGAGGGCAGTGCAGTTATTGAGATGTGAGGTCATATAGAGGAACAGAGGGACAAGGTGAATAAAGTTTGGAGGAATGAGTGTGCATGGTTTCTCTGGGGGGAACACAAGCAATTCTACGTGAGCCAGACATGAGGGGCTTAGGCGGAGCTTTGTGTAGGGAGAGTTGGGAAGAGGAAACTGCTTTCCTGTTAAAAGGCCCATGTGGGAGGCAAAGCACCTTGGATTGTATTGCAGGGCATCAGAGGAAAACTCTGAAGGATTTTTAACCTGGGAAAAGGCACGCTTAGACCCATTTTAGAAGAGAATATTGGATGGTCTGAGTTTGCCTGCTTAGGGCAAACACTGGCTACTTTTTTCAGTGTATTCAAGAGACTGCATTCTAATATGTCATATTTAATAATAACAGTAAACAGTGTTTTCTAATCTACAAAGTGCTTCCCTGCACACTTTTCCATCTGATCTTTCCAACCTCATAAAGTAGGTAAGAATACAGTCTCTGATTCCTATTTTTAAAAACGAAGAAAGTAAGGGTTTACAGGGGTACATGAGCTGTCAAAGAATATCAATGTCAAAGAATGTCAATGTTAGAAGAGAACATTGGATGGTGCTGGGTCCAGCTCGCATCAGCCAGTCATGCACATGGTTCCCCGGCTGTGATGTTGGCTTGAAACTGACCGTGCTGGGAGGATCCATACAGCAGAAATCCGCCAGTGATGCACATCTGTTTCCTCCTCCCTGGAGCTGTTGGTTAAACACCTATCAACTCAGTCAAGGGCTATTTCAAATATTTATTTATGTATTTATTTTAAGAGAGAGACTGTGTGTGTGTGGTGGGGGGTGGATTGGGGCAGAGGAAGAGGGAGGGAGAATCTTTTTTTTTTTATGGGAGAAACTTACTTCTTTTTTTTTTTTAATTTAAGCTTTTTTTGTTTAAACATATAATGTAACCCCACCACCCTCTCCCAACCCCTCTCCCCCCGGGGAGGGAGAATCTTAAGCAGGCTCCATGCCCAGCACCAAGTCCGATGCTGGGCTTGATCTCATGACCCTGAGAGCATCCCCTGAGCTGAAATCAAGAGTTGGACATTTAACCCAGGAAGCTACCCAGGTGCCTTTGGGCCATTTTAATAGGGTAGGGACTTCAGTAATTTGCACACCTGGGACATGTGTGGAAATCCTTCAGGCCCCCGACTGGACCCTCGGCATCAGAATCCAAGGAAAGTGATGGGTGGGAGCCTATCTTTAAAAAAGTTGCCTGGCGATTCTTACATAGTCAGTCTGGCACCCGTGGTTGGCCCAGGGCCAGGACAGTAGAGAAAAGGGAGAGGTTCATATAAAAGATGTGTCCACGGTAGGAGCTGCAGAACTCAGTGGCTGCATTAGAGGTAGGGAGTGGAGGAGAGGAAACTGCCCAAGCTTTTCCTGTGTTTCCTTGTTTGGACAGCTAGGTGGATGGATGGAGACGCAGGTAGGTAAGCTAAGGAAGGCAGGTAAGAGTGACTTGGTGGGAGAGGTGAGAGGGGGAGGAGAGCAGAGCTGGTTTTGCATAATGCTGTCTGGGAAGCCCCTAGGGACGTGGGGTTTTGGTGATGTCTTCTATGCATTTGGAATCCGGAAACCTAGTGCTTGGTAAAACAGTCAAGTTTGGGACAACATGGGGGTAGTTGAAGGCATGGATTTGGATGAGATTGTCGGGGAAGAATGTGTAGAGAAGAGAAGGTGGGCAGAACTCTAGCAGCAACTTCTCAGAGAATGGTAGAAGGGAGACCAAGAAGAGGTCAAGCAAACAGCACTTTGTGTATTGATTCCTGAAGTCCGTGGTTTCTTGGAGGAAAGGGGTTCCTCTAGGTGTTCCCAGCATATCTGAAAGTCTGGTAGAAACCGCGTAGTATGTTTTTGCAGTAAGATAACCTAAAACATCGTTTAGAGTGTTTTAGGTTAAGAATGACTCAATAGAGTTTGAGGCATGTTATTTAGATGCTGACCTGAGGTTCTGAACGGTAGTTATGTACCTTTGATTAAAACACACACACACACACACACACACACACACACACACACAGGGGCACCTGGGTGGTTCAGTCGGTTAGGCACCTGACGCTTGATTTTGACTCAGATCATGATATCTGGGTCGTGAGAACGAGCCCCACGTCCGGCTCTGTGCTCAGCGTGGAGTCAGCTTGGGAGTCCCTCTCTCCCTCTCTCTCCACCTCCTACTTGCACATCCCATGCTTGCACTCTCTCTCTAAAAAAAAGAAAAAGAAAAAAAAAGATACGCAAATTAATGGGGAGACCGCTGTTTAGTTAGATATCAGAAAGATATCTTCCAAAACATGATAGTTGTGGATTTGGTTTAAAGGTTCTTGGTGTGGGACTCTCTGTGTGTCCTGGGAATGTCTATCCACGTGCCCCCGCGAGAGGAAATCAGGGTAGAAGGGACTTTAACTCCTCATTTGGAACAGTTTAGACAAAGGGTCAAGATGACTCTCAAGAAGAAGGTTTTTTGGGGGTTTTGCCTGGCTATGACTGGCTCAGTCAGGAGAGCATGTGACTTTTGATCTAAGGGTCTGTTGAGTTGGAGCTCCACATTGGGTGTAGAGACTACTAAAATTAATTAACTAATTAATTAATTGATCTATTTATTTATGTGTGAGAGAGAGAGAGACTGAGAGAGAGCAGGCACAAGCAGGGGAAGGGGCAGAGTGAGAAGCAGTTTCCCTGCTGAGCAGGGAGCCCAATGCGGGACTCCGTACCAGGACCCCCGAGATCATAACCTGAGCTGAAGACAGATGCTTAACCGACTGAGCCACTCAGGTGACCTACTAAAATTAAAAAAAAATAAGATTTTGGGGTTATCTGTGGACAGAATGGGTACTGGCTTGCATTGGCTTGAGAAATCTATGCCCGTTCCTACTTCGTTCCCCAGTAAGAAAGGCCCTGAATTAGGAAGGAAAGGATGTCCTAAAGGCAGGGAGGTGGCACAGGTTGCTGAGAGTGTGGGGAAGGCGGGCTTGGGAGACTCCCTGGGCTTGTCACAAGTTCTGGGAAGCATTTTGGTTGGTCACATTATTGCTGATTGAGGTTTACCACTAAGTGACCTGGTTAATTTGTTTGCATTCTCTTTAGAGGGCCCAAGATTTGTGTCTGTAAAGCGAAGTAGTGCTTGAGGCCAAGGAAGTAGTAGGGTGTGGGAACTAGAGAAAAGTGAAGTGTTCCTTAAGAACCAAAGTTGAAAAGTGTTCTTTAAGACCACAAAGACCTTTAAACCGACCCAAGTTCTCTTGCCCCCTTTCTTCAGAAGCCGTTTGAGGAATATAATGGGGTAAGTGTAATTATTTTGTGTGCAGTGAAAGGGCTAGAATTTTATTGTAGATCAGGGAACCTTTATTCTTTGTGGAAAATATCACACAACAGGGAATTAGAGAAAATATTTTTTTTTCCCCAGCCAACGCTTGATTATCTGTATTCACGAGAGCCAAGGACGGGCATGACAATTCAGAAAGAAACAAAAAATTTGTAGCCTTGGGCTTCCGAATCTTTTTCTGTTGACTTTGTAGTCCTACTGTCTTAACTGGAGAACTACCTGCTTTCCTGCCCCCGCCCCCCTTAGATGGAGAGGCTGTTTCAAGCATGAACTACATCTTCCTCAGGTTAGATCACTGGGAATTGGAGCCTAACAGGCAGGGGTGGGGGTGGGGGGCAGAGGAGGGCTGGCATCAGGAAAGCTTTCTTCACAGTAGCTGTTTTAGAAGGTTCATGTCTGTTTAATTCAACTTGGTATCCAACGGACTGAAACACAGTCCATTGGAAACTGCTTGAGGTCACAGACCATGCTTTATTTGCTGAACAGGGCCTCGGGTGCTTTCGGCACAGGCATTTAGACCATGCTGGTGAACATCTGGAACTGGGTGGCAATCTGCGGAGAGAGTGTCATCTGTGCGGATTTGAGAGTACTTGCCCAGTGGAAGATCTTTCTGGAGTGACGGGAGTGGCCAGTGGAAATGAACCATAAGATAGGATCTATAGTCTTAAATAAGTGATGGTGTGCCAGACTATCCAGGGAACTGAATCCTTAATCACTGGATCCCAGGGAGTATGCTGATTTTTGTGATAAAGGGTAGGGTGATGTAGGACCCGTGTGGGCCGAGGTCGCCAAGATTTCCCTAAGAAGGTGCTGCTTTCGAGGGTTGGTAATAGCTATAATAGTGAGTAGCCCAAGGCCAGATCCCTCTCTGAGTATTTGTGGGTATTAATTTTCACAACGCCCCAATGAAGAACATACCCTTGTCATCCTCATTTTATAGAGGTCGAAATTGAGTAGGTAGAGCAGTTAAGATTGGAATGCTGACATTTTAAAACTCCAGTCCTCAGGCCTCGTTCCGAATGGGATGAGTGAAACAAAGAAGGGAGAGCAGGAAAGGATATTAGCCGGGCCCAGAGAGGCATGCCCCTCAGAGCTTGGGGGTTGGGGGAGCAGGTGGGATCGCTGGAGTGGGCGTGGTCCATTAGCAGGTAGCTTAGTTAGGGCTTTTCTTTCCTTTTTTTTCCCACAAACAAAGGAGTTTGAACTTGGTTCTGAAGTGATGGGAAGTTTTCACGACTTTAAAGCCTAAGGAAGAGAAAGGATTTAGTTTGCATTTCAGGAGGACCATCCTTGTCCAGGATGGACTGGAGCCCGGGCCAGATTGGCAACAGAAAAAGCAGTTAGGAGCCTGTCACAGTAATCCCCACGAGGAGTGATGAGAGCCCGACCTTCAGCAGTGGCCGGAGGAGTGATGAATGGAGAGCAGGATGGACAGGGGGGGTTGGGGGGGGGAATCTCTAGCACTTGCTGTGAGGTCGCTGTGGGGGTTCCTCTCTGGTGTTAAACACCGACCCAGTGCTCCCTTGGGTGGCATATATACTGAACAACGGCAGCCGAAACCTGCCCGTCTGGTTTTATGAACCCGGTCCTGAATCCGCAGCATTCTACCCAGCAAGTCCAGCGGAGCCCTGAGGATCTGTACAAAATGCAAGGTTTCCTTGGAAGGAGGGAGAGGTGAGAAATCATTAGCAAAAGAAAAGAGGATTGTTTGAGGCCTGGTCCCCTTCCCTGAGGGGAAGGGGGAGGGGCGGTCTTATGCAGAGTTGGGGGCTGGAGAGGTCCTGGTGACCCATTCCCTCATTGGTGCCACTGGGAGAATTCCTGACTGAGCCGCTGGGATTCC
>RCUC01148557.1:0-17575 GCA_003697995.1 Taxidea taxus jeffersonii | reverse complement strand
GAGAGAGAGAGAGAGAGTCCTCTGGTGTCTCTTCTTCTTAGAAGCCAGCTCTACGAGATCCAGGCTCCGCCCTCCTGATCTCATTTCATCTTAATCACCTCCTCAAGGGCCTTATCTCCCATACTGTCACAAGGGGTTGCAGATAACAATAGTTCCAGAGGTGATGATAGTAGGAAGCTCAAAGAGAACACAAGTGGGTCCTGCTGTAAACACCCCACTTTTATTTATGATCTATGTGCATGTATACTTATGGTGTGAGTTGATTCTTCATGACATAATTTTCAGTTGAAAAGTTGATGCAGGGACACCTGGCTGGCTTAGTCATCTGTACAGCAAGCAACTGTTGATCTCGGGGTGGTGAGTTCAAGCCCCACCTTGCTGTAAAGACAACTTAAAACTAGAATCTTAAAAAAGAGAGAAAAGTTGACGTACAACGAAACTTGAAAAATGTTTATAAGAAGTAAAACAAGCTCCTAATTCCTCTATCTTAACAGACTTATTTTCCTTTGTGTATTTTATCTTCTGGTCCTCCACACATCCATCTCTTTTTACATATTTATCGTCACAACATGAATGTTGTTTTTAAAATGCTACCTTTGAATTCAAGGTTTTTCAGAATTTTTTTTGTCATTTCTGCAGTCTCTTCATGGTTCTGACTTGAAATGATCAGGTAATAGGACATCTTGTTGATGGACTACACCTTTTTACATCCTTTTGCTCTTGTGAAAACTTGGATTGCTTCCCAATTTGGGCCGTTGTAGATGGCCCTGTAATAAAAAATCTTTGTGCATTTAGATTTTTGCTTCTGTGGAATTAGTTCCTTTGGCTATGTTCCCAGGAGTAGAATTGCTAGATCAGAGTGACAGAACATCTGTGTAGATCTTGCTACATATTGCAAGGAATGCAATATGAAAATGCTATGAGGTCGTACGTTGATACAGAGAAAATGGGTCTTGTTGTTGTGGTATCAGGCACTCAAGGGCTAGATGTAAGCTGAGTTCACTCAGATGTAAGGAATCTTAGAAATATCTTTCTTGTCTGAAGCTAAGCATAGGCTGATACGACTTCCAACAAAATTTTAGTCAGTTGTGCATATAAGTCGGTGGAAATGATATGCTTTCCATAGGATTTCTGGGGGATTCTCACAACTGTTTCATCTTAATCACATAAGACTATAAATTTACAAGTTAATTTGAATGGTTAATCTCCACACTATAGATCAATGTGTTCCTCACGGTTATTTTAAGAAAAAAGAAATAACTACTTGCTTTTGTGTTGTGTGGAATCCAAAACCAAGGTATGTTCCTTTTTTATTTAATTTTTTTAAAGATTTTATTTATTTATTAGTTAGAGAGATAGAGCAGGAGCGAGCACAGGCAGACAGAATGGCAGGCAGAGGCAGAGGGAGAAGCAGGCTCCCCGCCGAGCAAGGAGCCCAATGCGGGACTTGATCCCAGGACGCCGGGATCATGACCTGAGCTGAAGGCAGCCGCCCAACCAACTGAGCCACCCAGGCGTCCCATGTTCCTTTTTTATAATAGGCTGTAAGATATTTGTTGAATGAATTAATATAATTGTTCTGCTTATTGCCTCTTTTTGATGTTTAATATTTCAGCCTGACAAAGTTAACAAAAAGGTGTAAGATCATCAGCCTTACAAGTGGAATTAAGAAAAATTGAAGTATAAGAAATATCACTTTTGAGAATAAAACCAATACGCCAACTAAGCCAATAAAAATATGATAGTCCATGATCAATTCACTACCTACAAGTCCTACTCTTCATTGCTTAATTTAATAATTCAAATATATAATAGTTAATATAATACCAGTGTCGGTTGTCAACTGCCAAAAATATGTGGAGGACATTTTTCAATCCCCCCTCAAATTTATATCCATTTCCAAAGTCCTCTGTGTGTGAGATCATCGGCATTTCTTTCCTACAGAGTTTGAACTCTAAATTGATGGCGAAAATAGGCTTGCACCAGGCACCAGCTGTCACTTCTTTAGAAACTTTGATTATTTCAGTCTTTTGGATTTGAATAATTAAAAACCTATAATCTAATTCAAGGATACAAACACTTTCAAGCTTTTTGTTTTTAAAATGTACATACTTTTAGAATCACCATCTTAAATCTTGCTCTCTGGGGTTATGAATACAATTTATTTATAAAAGGAAACACGAGTGGTAAGGGTATTAACCTATAATACCGAAAGGAAAAATAAGTTGTAGGCAGAAAAGTGTCTTTCTGAAGCAGTGGACAAGGCACCAGAGAGGAAGTTGAAAGACCCAGGTCTAACCTGGCTCCATCTTTCATGGCTGGCTCTGATCAGCCCTCCAGGCCTGCTCTCTGAACCCATCAATTCATTTTCCCTGCTCCACTCTGCCCTTATGTCATGCTCATTGGCATTTTATGCTCTTGCCATGTTTTGTAAAATACTGCTTTTGCACATGCTGCTCCTTCTACCTGGAATGCCTTTCACTATCTTCTCTGTCTAGAAAATTCCTGATCATCCTTCAAGGCTAAGTTCAAGTATCATTTGCATAGTTAACATTCCCCTGACATCTAGCAACCTTTCCTCCATCATAGCCCTCCCACAAACAAATAAACAAACAAACATGCAAACAAACCTGGCCTGAACACAGAAGAGAACCCACCCATTTTCTTCTCTAACATCACTAGGCACATTGATACACTCATGCAAACATTTTCTTGAATACCTCAACTGTTCTAGATGCTGCAAAACAATGATGAACACAGATGAGCCTTCACAGGGCTCTTGGCCTATTGAGGATAAACAGAAAACAAACCAAAAAATAAACTGTTTATGAGGTTTATTTAAGGACATAAGTGCTTATGGAGAAAATAGAGTCGGAAGAGTAGTAGGAAGTGTCAGGGTACCAGTGAGATGCTTATAGATTGAAATTGGATAATTAGGGGAGACTTCCAGGGGAAGATGACTTCTGAGCAAAGACTTGAAGCAGGTGAGGGATTGAGCAATGGGGATATCTGATGAAGAGAGCTCCAGATAGAGGGAATGGCAAGTTCAGAGGCCCTGAAGGAAGAGCTTGCCAGTAATATTTGAGGAACAGCAAAGAAGCTCATGTGCATGGAATAGAATGAGCAGAAAAAACAGTAATGGAAACTAGATAAGAAAGATAATAGAATGGAGATGGGAGCTCAGGTTTTTATGGAGTCTTTGAAGCCCCTTTGAGGATTTGGCTTTAACTAGTGGGGAGATGGGAAACTATTGGAAGACTTGATCAGAGAACTGACTTATCTTGAGTTAAATTTTTAAAGGTTTTTCTGCTTTATAGAATATGGACTGTTGGGGGACAAGGCAATCATCCAGACAAGAAAAGATGGTGGTTTGGACGACAATTGCAGCAGGGGAGGTGGTGGGAAGTGGTCAGATTCTGGATATATGTCGACTGTAGAGCCAGTAGGACTTCATGATGGATTAAATGATGGAAAGAGACAAGTCAAAGATGACTCCAAGGTTTTTTGGCCCGAGCAACTAGAAAGATGGAGCTCTGGAATTGGGATGATGAAGGTTGTGGAAGGAGCAGATTTGGAGGGGGAAGATAAGGAAGTTGGTTTTGGACATTGAGTTTGAGATGCTAATTGCCTTAAAAGGAGAGATATCTAGTTGTCAGTTGGATGTATGAGTCTGGAATTGGAGACATCTGCTAGAGATATAAATTTTGGAGTCACCAGCATATAATTGATATTTAAAGCCATGACACTGAATGAGATCATAAAGGGAGTGGTTGTGGAAAGAAAATATAAGAGGCCCAAGCCTGAGCTCCAGGGTGCTCCAACGTTAAGTAGCGAAGCATACAGGTCTGTTATAGCATGTTCACATCTTATTGTAATTGCTTATGTGTGTCGTAGACCTCCATTACACTCTGATCTCCTTGATGGAAAGGATTGGCTCTTACTCATTTTTTAACAGATTTATCTGAAGAATAATTTACCTACCATAACACTCACCAGTTTTAAGTGTACAATTCAATGCCTTGTAGTTCTTACTCATTTTTGTATCTTCATTAATAGCTAGAGGGTAAGCTAAATAAGTGCTTTCACAATGAATGGTGGCTTTTTTCAGTGAATTACTAAATAAATGAATGCATGTGATCCCAGATCAACCCTTTACATGTCTGGATGCCACTCTTTGAATCCAAAGCAAGAGTGCTAACAAGATTTTAAATTCTCTTTAAACTTTGAAATTTAAATATTCCAAACATTTGTTTCAGAGGCAAGGAATAAACCTCAATGAGCTGCTCAGGTTTCTCCATCACTAGCTTTTATAGTGGCATAAAGACATGAAATGTTTTTTGGAATTTTTTTAGTGTAATGAGAAATTGGTTTTGACCTTGTTAGGTCAGGTTATAACTGTTGAGAGTGTTGTTTGAAATTCAAAATCTCATCATAAATCAGGCATAAAAGACCAGAAACCTGGAATCTAGTATTAGTTGGTTTATAATACATACAGATGTAATATATATATAACACTAGCACAATGAGTGAATGTTAAGTGGAACCATATTGTCACAGAGTTCCTATATTTCAAATTTACCATTATTTCAACATTAACTTTAAGTAAATTGTGATAGAGACTGTAATCCCTAGGATAATCACTAAATAAATAATACCAAGATACAGCTAAAAAGTAAATACAGGAATTAAAATTCAATCTACCAATAACTGATTAACACACACAAAAAAAAGGTAAAAAAAAGAGGAATTACAATTCAGGAATTAAAATTCAATCTACCAATAATTGATTAACACACAAAAAAGAAGGTAAGTAAAGAGGAACAGAGGAACAGAAATGGATGAGACAAATAGAAAGTAAATAACAAAATGGTAGACCAAAATCCAATTAGATAAAAAATTATGTTAAGTTGACTAAGCACTCCATTTTTTAAAAAAGATTTTTTTTTCTTATTTGTTTATTTGAGACAGAGAGGGAGGGAGACTACAGAGGGAGAGTGAGAGGGAGAAGAAGAATCCCCGTTGAGCAAGGAGGTTCATGTGGGAGTGGATCCCAGATCCCTGAGATCATGACCTGAGCCCAAGGTAGGCACTTAACCAGCTGAGCCACCCAGGCACTCCTTGACTAAGCATTCCAATCCAAAAGCAGAGATTGTGAGACTGTGGACAAAATAGATTGGACAAAAAAGCAAGACCCAATCATTTGCTGTCTACAAAAGCCTTACTTTAACTATGGAGACATAAATAAGGTCAAAATATCAAAAAAGATATGGCAAACTGTAAACATAAGAAAGAGTGTCTATATTAATAAAAGATAAATAGAATTTAAGAAAAATTTAATAAGCAGCAGAGAGGGACATTTTATGATGATACAGTATTATCTATTGTTATAATTCATTACAGTTGTATCTATTATCATAACACAAAATAAGTGTAGAGCTTCAAAATACATGAAGTAAAAATTGGTAGCACTAAAGAAAAATAGACAAATGCATAAACATAGAGATTTTAATATGTATCTCTCAGTAATTAATAGAACAAAAGCCAAAAAATCAGTAAGAATATAAGAAGATCTGAGCAACATTATCAACTGCTGTAACATAATTGACATTTATAGAACAATACCCCCAACAATTTCAGACTACACATTCTTTTCAAACACATATGAAATGTTCATCAAAACAGACCATATCCTGGGCCATAAAATAAGTCTCTTTCAAAAGACTGAAATCTTATATAGCATATTGTCTGCAATAGAATTAAATGAGAAATAAAACAAGAAAAAAAATGAAAGTGCCAAATACTTGGAAATTAAATAGCATGAGTCAAGGAAATTGCAAGGGAAATAAAATATTTTGAAATGAATGATAATGAAAACACAGTATTTCAACATTTGTTTTGCTGAAGCAGTGCTTAGAGAAAAACTTACAGTTTTAAATGTTTATATTAGGAAAGGAGAAAAGGTCTAATGTCAATGATAAAAGTTTTGGCCCTAAGAAATTAGAAAAAGAAGAGCCAATTAAACTCAAAGTAACCAGTTAGAAATAAAGAGTGGGAATCAATTAAACAAAAAGCACATAAAAACAGAGATTAATGGAACCAAACCTAGATCTTTAAAAAGATCAATGAAAAACAGAGAAGGTACAAACTAACAATATCAGGAATAAAAGAATATATAGGGCCTATTGGCATTAAAGGTTAATAAGGAGAGGGACGCCTGGGTAGCTCAGTTGGTTAAGCGGCTGCCTTTGGCTCAGGTCATGATCCCAGCGTCTTGGGATCGAGTCCCACATCAGGCTCCTTGCTTGGTGGGGAGCCTGATTCTCCCTCTGCCTCTGCCTGCCTCTCTGTCTGCCTGTGCTCTCTCTCTCTCTCTCTAACAAATAAATAAATAAAATCTTTAAAAAAAAAAGGTTAATAAGGAGATATTATGAACAAGTTATGTAAATGAATTGGACAACTTAGATGAAATAGACAACTTCTTTGGAAGACAGAATTTATGAAAATGACATAAGAAGAAATAGAAAATTCAAATAATCTCATACCTACTAAAGAAATTGAGTTAGTAATTTAAAACCTTGCCCAGATGGCTTCCCTGTAAATTCTATCAAATGTTTAAGGAAGAAATAATACAAATCCTTCAAAAACATTTCAGAAAGCACAGGAGGAAGGAATAATTTCCAAATTATTATATGAGGCCAAGATTAATCTGACACCAAAACTAGGCATAAATGTTACAAGAGAAGAAAACTATAAGCCGATATTCCCCATGAGCATGGATGCAAAAATCTTTAACAAAAGTTTGGCAGATCAAATTCAGCAAGATATAACAAGGATAATACATCACAAACAAGATATAAAAATAATAACACATTTATTCCAGGAATACAAAATTGGTTAATCCTTGAACATCGATCAATGTAACTCACCACACTGAGAGTGGATTTTAATAAAGTCTCTCAATAAACTTGGAATAGGAAGTAGCTTTCTCAACCTAATAAAGAATATCTATGAAACGAAACAAAAAAATCTTAAGACTGAGGTCATCCTTTGTGTTGAAAGACTGGATGTTTTTGTCATAGAATTGACAATATGGCAAGCTTGTCCATTCTCACCATTTCTGTTCAACATTGTGCTAGAGATTCTGGCAGGACAATAAAACAAACAAACAAAACAAAACAAAACAAAAAAAGAAATGAAGGGGAGAAACAAGGCATACAAACTGAAAATGAAGACATAAAGTTGGCTTTATTCACAAATGAAGTTATTTTATTCATAGAAAGTTTTGAAGAACCAAAAAAAAAAAGCTATTAGCACTCATAAGTGCTCAAGAAATAAGGTTAATATATACAAATCAATTCTGTTTCTATATAGTGGAACAAACAATTAAAAATAAAATTAGACAACTACCACATGATCTCCCTGATATGAGGAAGTGGAGATGCAATGGGGGTGGGAGTTAAGGTGGTAGGAAAAGTAAAAATGAAAAAAGATGGGATCGGGAGGGAGAAAAACCAAAAGAGACTCTTAATGTCATAAAACAAACTGAGGGGGGTGGGGGGAAGAGGGGTTGGGTGAGGGTGGTGGGGTTACATCATATGTTTAAATAAAGCTTAAATAAAGTTAAAAAATATATATAAAAAAAATAAATAAAATTAGAAAAAATAAATTAAAATTCTGTTTATAACGTAAAAATGTAATATTATGGAAAATTAAGCATGTGCAAAGCCAAAACACTGAGGAATACAAAATACTACCAAGAGAATTTAAAGATTCAAATAAACAGTGAAATATGTCACATTCATGGATTAGAAGACTTCATATTATCAGTATGAATGTCTGTCAGTTCTCCCAAAATTGATTCAATGCAAATCCAATAAAAATTCCAACAGGCTTTTTTGTAAAAATTGGCAAGCTGATTGCAAAATGACCAAGAATGGCCAAAATAATTTTGAAAAAAAAAAAAAGATGGAGAAATTACCCTATTTAAAGCCTTACTATAAAGCTACAGTAATCAAGACAGTGTGACTTGTCCTAACAATAGATATATAGCTCAACAAAGTAGAGCAGAGTACAGAAATAGAGATAGACATTCGTGGTCCATTAATTTTCAACAATTGTATGAAGATAATTCATTGAGAACGTATAATCTTTTCAACAAACAGTGCTGAAACAACTAGAAATCCATACGGATGAAAAAAAAAACGAAACTCAACTCACCTTACACCATACACAAAAATAAATCAAAATGGGTCATAGACATAAATACAAAATTTAAAACAATAAAGATTCTGGGGGAAAAAAGAGAAAAACCACAGTGACACGGGAGTACATTTAAAAAAAAAAAAAGGTGTTTTTGATGGGATACAAAAGGCTACAACCCATGAAAGAATTTACTAGATTTAGAGCTTATTACAATTTTTGAAATGAGCTTCCCTAATGACATCTTTAATAATATGAAAATGCAAGCCACCTATTGGAAAAATATATTTGTAACACGCATATCTGGCAAAGGACTTGTATTCAGAATACATAAAGAACTTCTATAACTCAGAGCACCTGGGTGGCTCAGTCAGTTAAGGGTGTGCCTTCAGCTCAGGTCATAATCCCAGGCTCCTGGGATGGAGACCTGCTTTGGGCTTCACGCTCCATGGGGAGCCTGCTTCTCCCTCTGGCTATGCTTCTTTCTCTGTCTCTCATTAACAAATAAATAAAATCTTTTAAAAAAGAGCTTTTATAACTCAATATTAAAAGGACAAACATAACTCAATTAAAAATGGGCAAAAAAAGGACGGTATAAGAAATGGCCAATAATCACATGAAAATTCATCAGGGAAACACAGATTAGTCATCAGGAAAATGCAAAGTCACAGCACAATAAATACAATTTCACAGTCACTAGAAAGACTAAAATTTAAAAGCCTAATGGGAGAATTAATTTTATATGGCAACTTGACTGGATCAGGGGATTCACCAGGTATTTGACTAGCCATTATTTCTGAGTATGATTGTAAGGATGCTTCCAGATGAGATTAATATTTGAAACTGATGGATTCTGTGAAGTACAAGGCTTCCCTCAGAGTGGGTGGGCATCATCTAATCTGTTAAAGGCTTAAGTAGAACACCACCCCCCCGCCCCCAGCTATTTTTCTTCCTCTTTTTTCTGCTGGGACATCTCATCTCATCTTCTTCCACCCCTGTACTAGTATTTACATCATCAGCTCTGGATTCTCAGGCCTTCAGACTCAGATTGAATTACACCATCAGCTTTCCTGGGTCTCCCACTTGCAGATGGCAGATCATGGGACTTCTCAGCTTCCATAATCACATAAGCCAATTCCTTATAATAAATCTCTTTTTATAGCCTATTGGTTCTGTTTCTCTGAAGAACCCTGGGTAATACAGCTGACAACCCCAATTTTAGGTGGAAATGTGAGGCAAATGTAATTTCTCACAAAATGAAATATATACCTATCCTATGACCCATCAAACCTACTCGTAAGTATCTACCTAAGGGAAATGAAAATACATATTCCCAAACAGCCATATACAAGGATGTTCATAGCAGTTTTATTCAGAATAGTCAAAACCTGGAAATAATCCAAACATCCATCTGCAGAAGAATGGATAAATATATTGCAATGTATCTTTAAAATAAAATACTACTCAGCAATAAGAAAGAACACTCTTCCAATACATGCAACGATGTAGATTCATGAATCTCAAAAACAGTATGTTGAGTGGAAGAGACCAGATTCAAAAAATACGTGATTCCATTTTTATCAAATTCTAGGGAAGTAATCTATAGTGACAGAAAGTGGATCAGTGGTTGCTTGGGGATGGAGGTGAGGAGGTGAGAGTGGGGACAGTTGGGATCCAGCTAGTATTGTGTCACTAACTAGCTGTGTGAACTTGAGCAGGAGCTCCCTTCTCCTTAGTCTCTTCAAGTGCAACAGATAACTGGGTAGAGCCAGGGCACACATACTGGCTGGTCTTCGGGGTCCCTGCCAGGCCCTGCATTCTCAGTCTCTTCTGCATCCAGGCCCCTACGAGAGTAAAGCAAATGAATTTGTGATGTTTACATTGAATTTCTAAAAACTAGGATTAATTGTCATAAACTGTTTTTGTGAGAGAAGAAGGGTATAATGATCTAGCTTCTATATGCTAGATAATTTTTGTGTTGCTGGAGAAAATGATGAATTAATTGTAAAATAGGCCAGAAAAATGAAGGCTTTTCACTGCAGTAGCAGGAGGCCTGTGATTTTGATAGGAAATGCTGAGTAAAGTTTGTGGTAAGTAGCAGAAGGAAGTGAGAGTAGAGAAAGAAAAAGCACAACATCCAGCAAAATGAGGGCTCTTATCCTCATCCAAATTACTTTCTTGACCCAAATTAGTTTGAGCCATTTATTTTCCTAGTAAGGTCTTGTTCATAAGCTATTATATATTATTTTTAACAGTAAAGTAAATAGATCCCCCCCCCTTTCCAAAAAACAAGACATTCTGAACTTGGAAGCACAGTGGGCCTCAAAGCTTTGGATAAGGAATCATGGGCCCATAATACCTAACTTTCTTGAGGGTGGTGAGGACTCAACATGATAATGTATGTAAATCCCCAGTACATACTCAGCTCTCTATAATGGTAGCTATTACTTGAAGAAATGATTATTTTTAACTATTGAAATTGGTTAAGTGTCTTGGAAGATGCCAGATTAAGAAGACCCTGGGCTGAGTAGCAAGACTGTTTGAGACAAAGGAAACAGCTTAACAAGGTTCATTGTGTGGCATTGGAGGACATATTCTGGGAATGGGAAATGGGGTGGCAGGGGAGGCTTCAGGTTTGGGGATTGTAGAAGAGATGAGGCTATATATTGTGGGCAGCTTGAATTGTTCATATGCAAGAACAAGGGATTAGAAGCTTTGGTGTGTGTAGAGAGTGCTGGGGTTTGATACAATCTTACCAGCGTCTTTTAAGGACAGAACTCTAGTGACAGCATAGAGCATGGGCTGAGGTGGTGGGTGGCGATAAGAGGGACTAGTCAGGATGTTCTTGCAAGATTTGAGTTGAGACTTAATGAAGGTCTGACATGGGGCTGCAGAAAAAAATGGAACCTTCCGAACACACTGGTAGACTCACACAGGATCCTGGGTGGGAGACAGCGATAGGGAGATGCTGGAACTGAAACGTTTCTGGGATTTCAGGCATAAGTGGCATCTCGCCCAGTTCGGACTGTGTTCAATGGCTTCGGTAACAGGAGGTACTAGGTCTGTATGGAAGGTAGGGTTCAATTCAGGACCTGTTGAGTCTGATGTCTACAGAACATCCACTTGGAAATATGGGCCTGGGGCTTGGGAGTGAGCTGGCTAGAGGCAGATGGAGAGTTAGCCCTTTAAAGACCACAGCTGAAACTGCCCAAATAGATGAGATCATTGAGGGAGAACAGGCAGGATGAGACAATACTACCAACATTAGTAACCGTTGGAAGTATCTTCCTATGTGCTTGCGACATCTTGACTGATAGAGCAATGAGCATCAGACAAAATGAAAATATCCAGGTGTAAGTCTCATGTTGGCTTTTATATGTTTCCTTTCATTAATTCTCTCCAGAACATTGTGGGGTAGGAAAAAAGAGAGAGGATGGGCAAATCCTGGTTACAGTCCCTATTCTCAAGGTTTAGGTGGATGAGGAACTAGAAAAGGGAAGAAAGACCAAGTTTTATAAAAGTCACATTAAACCTCCCATAGCCAACTTCTTGTCATCAGATCCTGTCTTCATTATTCCCGGACCCCAGGTGAAGGTTAGGGTGCCCATGTCAGGAGCTGTGTGACAACCTAGGGGGACATTTGGGAAGTGCCACGTGCATGGGACAAGAAGCAGTATTTCATTATGGATTGGGCTGGATTGAGCTGGTCCAGGAAGGGCTTTGAGAGAAAAGACATGTGTGTTGGGTCCTGAAGGGCCTCGGAGTTTGGAGAAGTAGAGAGAAGAGCGAAAGGATCGTGTAGGTCAGGGGCCACAGCCAGGAAGGTCAAGCATTTTCTCTTCACTCATTTACAGCTGAAGTGGACCACAAAGTCCCCTATAAACTCATTCTTCTCACCTCCTGGCTCCATGTTTAGCTGTAATGTAAATTTCCACTTACTCTGAATGCTGCTGGAACATACTTATCTATTCATCAGGTTTGGCAAAACAGTAACATGTGATCTTCCTTAAGCATCAGCACATCTCAGCTTTTCTTTCAGTTTCCTATTTATTTTCATTCCAACATTTATTTACATACCTGTGATTTTTTTCAGTGTGAGCTCTGTTAATGTCAAATAGCGTTACCTTCTGAACTATTGACATTATGCCTGGATATTTTTAAAGAACGACTAATTCTCAATTACTTCCATATTAATGGTCCCTGCCCCCCCCTCAACTCAGGAGGGGCCCTGCGGCAAGGTTGTGTCCCAGATGGTAGTGGACATTTGCTGTTTCTTGGCTTCCCAGCACCCATTCACCCTCCTGTTCTCAAGATCACTCTGAATTCCTTGTTGGAGATTACTGGCTCCTTATTTTGAGAGTCTCTGTGAGACTGTCAGTCAAGGAACCCTGTCTTCTTTTTGCCAAGAGTAATCACAGACTGAAGTTGGCCAATCAAAAAATTTTTTTATTTCTTTTTATTTTTTATTTATTTAATTTCTTTTCAGTATAACAGAATTCATTGTTTATGCACCCCACCCAGTGCTCCATGCAATACGTGCCCTCCATAAAACCCACCACCTGGCTCCCCCAACCTCCCACTGGCCAATCAAATTTTATTCTGAGACAGTTCGTCTTGAGCAGGGTCACTTAAGGACTGTTAAATGGAATGGGATTTATTGGGGCGCCTGGGTGGCTCAGTGGGTTAAAGCCTCTGCCTTCGGCTCAGGTCATGATCTCAGGGTCCTGGGATCGAGCCCCACGTCGGGCTCTCTGCTCAGCAGGGAGCCTGCTTCCCTTCCTCTCTCTCTGCCTGCCTCTCTGCCTACTGTGATCTCTGTCAAGTAAATAAATAAAATCTTAAAAAAAAAAAAAGGAATGGGATTTATTTAAACAGAGATGCTTTGAAGGGATCATTGATTACTTCCTACCACTTAGATAATCCAGACCTGCCTGGTTCTGCCCTTTGTGAGCCTCGTTCTTTAGGTTCTTTCTTGATTTTCTGAGCAATCTTATAACTTTCTAAGAAATTAAATAATATAATAATGAAGATCATATTTATCATTATATATATTATATATTATATAATGTACATGATATGTAAATAAAAATAAAGATACGTAAAAAAAAACTTACTCAGTTTCTGTTGTTTAAAGAAATAAGAAATAAAAACAAACCGAAAAATGAATGAATTTGCTAGCCCTACTGGAAAACTCACTCTTTCTACTTGTCAGCCAGCACTACCTCCATTGCTGTGGGAAAACAGGGGTGATAAGGATGGACAGGAAGGTATCCCCTCTCCCCCCTCCTCCACCTGCTGTCTCCCCCAGAGGATGCTTTGAACAGGGCAGATCAAGAGGCTCCAGTGTTCTCTGGCTTCCTACTGAGTTGGGTCTTCTTTCCACCTTGAAAGCAAGGTCTATGTGTGAGTTTTCTCAGCTCCCACATTAAGAGATTGCCTCAGGTTCTCTGTATCCAACAGTGTGCTTATAAATGTTTAACAACAGGCTCTCTGAAAAGAAGGAGGAGGAGGAGGGAGAGTTCTTGTTCCTAGTATTTGCTGATTTCTGTGGTGTAGGATTATCACCACAACCTCTATGGCTGCCAATGTGATACCATTTAATAAAGAGTGGGGAAGAGATGCTAACAATTAGCTCCTGCATGTCCTAGCATGTGGCTGGCGATGTCTCCCTACAGAATAACATAATCCTCTCTGCTTTAGAGTTTCACCAATTTCTCCTCCTGCATTTTGGATGTAGGGGCAATCATTCCCCTGCTTCTAGTTCTGGGATTTTCCCTAATCTCTACACACATATAAAGTGTCTGTTTCTAAGAAAGCCAACTACACACACACACACACACACACACACACACACACACACCTTCTCTAATTTGAAAGTGCCATCTTTTTCATGTGGGTGTAAGAGTAATCAGCCTCCAAGGTGGCCCCTAAATTTGAATACTTGATCTACTTGACTTGGGCACAGTGTCACCATGCAGCAAATCTGAATAATGGCCGTGCCTACCTCGGAGTGCTGATGTGAGAATTAAATCAGATGGTGTATGCGATGCGCTCAGAACAGTGTCTGATACTTAATAAGTACTTATGCAAATGAGACCTTTGATTATTAAAAATGAATTTTATATCACATTCATATCACAGAGCTATCATTTCGAGACTGTCCTGTTATTGCACTCTATATTTTCCCAGTCATGCTTTTCTCTCTTCTTCCCAGGAATTATCATTGTGTTGTTGCTGCTCAATGTAGCTAAATGCACTTGCTTCAATTCCTTCAGGATTTCTCCGATAACTTGAACGGATGCAGCATTTGCTGTTTGCTATAAATTTCTCCACTTAACAAGAAAGATTTTTAACATGCGTGTACATTCAGAAAAAAGGGAAAATGATATATACGGTTCAGGAGGATTTGGTGTCAAGGAATTAGGAGTAAAAAATAGGAGTAGATGTATCTCAGAGAACATAGTAGATATACATCAAAGCGAAAGGGAAATAGGAAGTCACATGGCTACAGCTTTTGATTATCCTGATCAGGATTATTTATAGCAAGTCTTGGCATGCATTTCTGTTGAAGGTACAAAAGGCACAGAAGAAATAACTTAAAACATTGCCATCAAACTGCCAGTGGCTAGGATAACATTCTCACTCCTAAAGCCTCAAGGTGAGACTTGGATTATCAATAATTATGGGAACCCAAAGCCTAAAGATGATATAAGCAACCACAGAAATCTGTTTCACAGTGCAGAATTCCTTCCCCGTAGCTTCCTCTTTAAGCTGAGGGGTCAAGGTTTACGTGCCAAGCCGCTCTCATCTCCAGCACTAAGCCACGGCTCTCCCCAGAGTATATCCCTACTTTGGCTGTGAAATGCTAGGAGCGCTGCCTTGAATGGAAGGTACTTGCTTTTTTAGCAGCATCTGCCAGCCTTATGACTCTAGCTGCAGAATCCTGACAGCAGGACCTGTCACTCATCAGAAATCTGCTCCCCGTCCCCCCGCAGGCCCTGCAATGCTCAAGAGCTTGGCCGTCTCCGAGATGGCTCATTCTCAATGTTGTCCCGCCATCCAGAAAGCTGTACTACAGGTCTGACCAGTGACCAAAGAAATACTCAGAAGTCTGTCTCTGTGTGATAATAAGATGAGGGATAGCTCCATATTTCCAGCCCAGCTGCTCTTGAAACCTCGGCCCCTGTACTTATTCACCACTTAGACATGCTTCCTTGACTATCAAAGACTACCTCTTTCTCTCCTGAAACCTAAAGCTTATCCCTGCCAAGGCCACGAAGCCCTGTCCTTAGAGATTCTGCAGGGACGGGCCAAGGATCAGAAACATAAGCAATCTCACCATGCCCCTCCTTGTCCCAGGATTACAGGAGTTTCCCTCTATAATTCTCATCACTAAAATATTTTCACTGAAAAAGACCACTCATCTTGTGTTTGGCTCCATGGGCTCCCAGGATTGGTTTGGTTAGATATCTGGGGTTGGATATTTTTGTCCTGGAAGTCTTCTTTAAGCTAGCAAACCAGGGTAAGGTATGGCTCTGAAAGTTGAGAGGCACCCGAGAAGCCAGACCATGAACCATGGATGTCCACTGACCTCTGGGCAGCACTAAGGATTTCTTTTACATGGCCAAGGAGAAGGGATTCTTCTGTAACTTACAGCATTCGGCCAAGACTGCTGGTTGTGCCCATCTGGAGAGGATTGAGAATCAGGCATGCTACTCTCTTATCTATGGGTGTGCTCAATTTCTTCATGCCTAGGTCAGCATCTTTGTCAAAAAGTGTGATGTTGGTTTTAGGCCTAGCTTAGTTTGATTACCAAAGCTAGCTTAGCCTAGCTTAGTTTGATTACCAAAGGTTCCTTTTACTCAGTTGCAAGCAGGGTGTGGGTAGGAGTCCAAGAACTAGGTAGAATTATGGCTGAAATTAAGTTTTGCTGTTGATTTCAGTAAATAAAAAGAGCTATTGACTGGGGCTAGGACAACCTCGGTGTTACCAGGCATACTGCTAGTCAATACTTACTGTTCGTATTGGGTTTCAGCAGCTATATCAATCAGGGTCCCAAAAGAGAAAAATAGAACACTCAAATTAAGATAACTTAGGAAAGTTTATAAGGAACTATTATAAAAGTGCAGGCAGAGTTAAGAGAATCATATGGATAGTATTAATTCAAATATGGCAGAAGCTGGGGTGTTACCATTCTTGGTCCTAAAGGGGCAGGGCAAGGGAAAGTTATGGAACCTGTAAAGAGAGAGAATCATGAATAGCAGGTGCTTGAAAGGAGCCATGAGTGACCTTTGGATAAGGGTTAGAGCCACCCCAACACAACTTCTCCCTGTTCCTCCTCCTTTGATTCTCCTCCTAGACTCCCCTTTGACTAAACTCATCCTGAAGCCAAAGACATGGAGCCATACAGGGACAGCCTAGGGCTGAAAGCAAAATGGAGTAGGATGGGGAGTGTACCTGGAGGAGCCAATATATATTATCTGCACCCCTGGATTTCCAAAGCACTATAGGTTCTCCTTCTTCTGACCCTTCTAATCAACCTAATCATGCCTCCTCTTCTCTAGGTTTTTCTGAAGCATTACTATCTCCCAAGGCTTCACCCTAAGGACTCCCTCTGGAGTTCCTGATGCCTCTGTCTTTTACCTATGAATTTAATTCTCACCACTGAACATGGTTCCTAGGAATATAGCCCCAGCTTCAAGCTAATTCATCTGCCTGCTGGATAACTTGACCCAGATGGCCACTGGTACTATAAAATCAGTAAGCACTGAACCAAATGCATAACCTTCCACTACACACCCCCAAACTGGCTCCTCCTCCTAACTTACAGTATTTCTGTTAATAGGACCATCATTCTCCCAATTTCCAATTACTCCAAGCTCAGTCATGCTTATTTATGTTATCCTCAGTCATGCTTTTCTGTGCTGTCCTTTTCTCCTCCTCCCCTCTCCCTTCGCCCCTCTCTTCCTTGTCCTTGTCCTCCTCCTCTGTCTCCTCCTCCTCACTGCCTTCCTCATCTTCCCCCTTCTCTGCTTCTTTCTCTTCTTCTTCTTCCTCTTCTCCTCTTCCTTCTTCCTCTTCTTCTTCTCCTCCTTCTTTTCCTTCTCCTTCTCCTTCTTCCTCCTTCTCCTCCATCCCCTCCCCTCCTCCTTCTTCTTCCCTTCCATTGGTTGCACAGTCCTATACCTTCTGCCAGTGTGCTTTTCCAGTGTGTGTGCAGTCTCATGATTGTCCCAGTCCTGGGCTTTTACTTTTTACCTAAGCTGTTGTAATAAATTCCTAAATGTAACCCTAGCTCCAATCCATTCTGTACCCATTCCAATGCACAAATATTTAAGCTTCTTGCTCCAAGTTGCCTCATTGATTCAGCCATAAT
>RCUC01148556.1:0-28636 GCA_003697995.1 Taxidea taxus jeffersonii | reverse complement strand
TGCTCTTAAAATTCTTTCTTCATTGGCACATTTTGCCACTTTTGTTATAACATGTCTTGGTGTGGATCTGCTTTTGCTGATTTTGTTGGGCTTTGTCTGTGCCTCTTGGATCTAAATATCTGTTTCCTTCTACACATTAGGGAAGTTTCCAGCTATTAGCTTTCAAATAAATTTTCTGCCCCCTTTTCTCTCTCTCTCCTTCTTCTGGGACTCCTGTATTGAGAATGTTTTTATGTTTGATGAGTCACTGAGTTCCCTAAGTCTCTTTTTTGCATAATTCTTCTTTCTCTCTTTTGTTCATCTGCTTACTTTCCATTACTCTATCTTCTACCTCATTAATTCATTCCTTTGCCTTCTATTATTCCTTCTAGCCTGCTATCATTGCATCGATCATATCTTGCTTATTGCATTCTTCATCTCTGATTTTTTCTTTATTTATCTCTATGTTAAGGGTCTTACTGATGTCTTCTGCTCTTTTCTCAAGACCAGTGAGTATCCTTATGATCATTGCTTTAAATAGTCCATCAGTCATGTTACTTCTACCTGTTTTGCTTAGATCTCTGGCTGTGACCTTGTCCTGTTCTTTTATTTGGGACAGATTTCTCTGTCTTCTCATTTTGTCTAAGTCTCTGTGTCCATTGCTGTGTGTTAGGAAAGTCACCTGTATATTCTGTTCTTGAAGGTAACGGCCTCATGAAGAAGGGGTCTTGTAGTGTCCTGCTGTGTCATGTCCCCTGTTCTCTAGGGCCTTCCATGAGTCTCTCCAGTGTGTGCTGTGTGTGCTGCACTGTTTTTTCTAGGCCTCTTATCCTTCAGGCCAGTCCTCTGGAGAAACTCTCTTTGTCTGTTGGGTGGTGTTTTGTCCCTGGCCTGAATGTGATGTGTTTTAACCTAATGTGTTCTGGTGTGCTTGTGAAATGAGACCTTTCACCACTGCAGCCAGAGATGAGGCTGAGCAAAACTCCTGGGTCTGGAGACAGGATGTGGGCAAGGGTTTGGGCCAGTCTAATGGCAAGGGTGTCTCCCATGCTGGAACTGAGGCCAGGGTGAATAGGAAGGGCAGTTCTACCAGAGTGTGTATCTGTTGGAGGAGGGGGCGTTGGGCGTTGGTGTAAGCAAGTTAAATAGGGAGTGTTGGCACTGCACTGGTTCCCACAGGTGGCTCTGTGCTTATGCTGAGGGGCTGGAGAAGGAAATGTGGCTACATGTTCCTTTGTTCCAGGAGGGTTCTCTCCATGAACACTGCCTCTCTAGGACACACTCCCAAGATGAAGGAATAACCTCCTCACTCTGTGCCCCAGGCACTCTTCAAATCACTGTTTTTAGTCTGTATGTATGAGGGCTGTTTGCCCTGCCTTCTCTCCAATAGCAGCCCCAGTGCCTGGGGGCTTTCCCTTAGCCAAGCCCACTGACCTTTAGAATTCCAGGTTTTAGGGGCCACTGGTTGCAAGAACTCAGTGGAATTCATCCCCTCTTGCTTTCCAAGCCAGTTGCTGTGCGGGATTCGTTTTCTCCAGCCACGCCCTTGTGTCTTAGTCTGTCTCTCACCCTTCTCCACTATTGCAGTAGTCACCATCCATTTTTTCTCTCTCAAGCCATGTCTCTGCACTTCCTACTTTCTTCAGGATGGCCTCTTTTCTACCTTTAGTTGTAGAGTTCTGCCGATCTTCATGTTGATATCTGGAGTATTTAGGAAGATACTTACTTAGTTGAATTTGTGAGTTGAGACAAGCCTAGGATCCTCCTACTATGCCGTCACCTTCCTATCTCTATCACACAGTAAGTTTTTTAAAATTTTTATTCAAATTCCAGTTAGTTAACATAAATGTAATATTAGCTTCAGGTGTACAAAATAGTTTTCAGTACTTCCATACATCAGCCAGTCCTCACCACAACAAATGTCCTCTTTAATCTCCGTCACCAGTTTAACACATCCCTCCACTCACCTCACCTCCCCATCAGTTCTCTATAGTTAAGAATCTTTTTCTTATTTTTTTTCCTTTGCTCATTTGTTTTTTAAATTCCATATATGAATGAAATCATAGGGCATTTGTCTTTTTTCTGACTGACTTATATCACTTAGCATATACTCTAGCTCCATTCACGTCACTGTGTGTGGGAATACACACATCATGATCCCACACACAGTGGGATACACATGATGGCTGAGTAATACACATGATGGCTGAGTAATATTCCTATGTGTGTATGTGTACACATACCACATCTTCCTTATCCCTTAGTCGATGGGCACTTGGGCTGTTTCCATAATTTGGCTACCATAGATAATGCTGCTGTAAATGTCACACAGTAAATTTTTTTAAACGATTTTATTTCTTTATTTTAGAGAGAGACAGCACGAGTTGGGGGAGTGGCAGGGATCAAAGGAGGAGCAGACTCCTCACTGAGCATGGAGCCTGACACGGGGCCCCATCCCAGGACCCTTTTTTTTTTTTTTTTTTTAAGATTTTTCTTTATTTATTTGACAGAAATCACAAGTAGGCAGAGAGGCAGGCAGAGAGAGAGGAAGAAGCAGACTCCCTGCTGAGCAGAGAGCCCAATGCGGGGCTCAATCCCAGGACCCTAGGATCATGATCTGAGCCAAAGGCGGAGGCTTTAACCCACTGAGCCACCCAGGTGCCCCCCATCCCAGGATCCTGAAGTCATATGCATAACCAACATCTGACCCCAGGTCAGGAGCCCCAACAGTAAATTTTTGAATAAACAAATTAGTATAGTTAAATAGTTGTTTTCCCTCACTTTTTTAAAGTTTTTATCTTTTCTACAAAAGTGTTTTTGGAAAGTACAGTAGTCAGCTCTGAGCTTTTTTGTGGGATTATGTATTTAATGAATTGTTGCTATGAAAAAGAAGTGATTATTATTGCTTTGGGATTTTTCTTTTCAGTGATTTCAGTCAATTTTTATGCTGTAGCAGCAAGTTATTTTTAACTTCCGAAAGTAGAGCCCTTTTCCATGTTCTTTTTTAATATGCTTATGTGTGCCCATCTCTTCCAATTAGGCTTTTTCTCTTCAGTGTTTCTTAAATAGATTGCTTAAGGAATACTTAGAGGACAAAACCTTCTAGCTGTATCTTAATGTAGTGTGAAATATAATTTTGGAATGAAGTAAACTTAGATGCTTTGTCTTGCCTAAAATTTAAAAAATAGCAGTCATTTCCTCTTTGGCCCTCCTCACATATACTCATTATGCATGGCGAAATTGAAAGTGTTTTCTTAAAACTGGTTGAATTTAGCACTTTCTCTTGATATGTTGTACCAATTAGTGCCTCTACGCATTCATCTTCAGTGCTATATGTAATTAAAGATTTCTAATTTTTTTTAAAGGCAGGATCCACAGCACCATTGTTTATTGACCAGCCAGAGGAACCTGAGTCAAATGCAACAGATGGCATAGAATTATTTGAAGACAGTCAGCTAACCAGTCGCTCTAAAGCAATAGCATCAAAAACCAAAGAGATTGAACAGGTGAGAATTTAATCTTCTTTAAATACATAATCTTTTGTTCCTATCACTTTGCACATGGTAGTTAAAGTATTTATCGAATACATGTATTTCATTTTGTTTTTCATGCATGATTCTGAAATTAGAATGTAAGAAACTAAAAATTGTTTGATTTGATTTCATAGTAATATTGATCAGTTTGGTCCCCTATTCCTGTTTACCTTTTTATTTTTTCAATAAAACGCAAATTTTTTATTTAGAGAATATCAGTATGCTTGCTATTATGAAGCAATTTTAAACTATTAAAATCAATAGGAATGGGCTGAAAGAAATTTTAAATATACCAAAATATTAGCAGATGTTATTTTATAATATTGGGATTACAGACATTTATATTTTCATTATACTTTTATGCATTTTTCAAATATTGAAGAAAAAGTGAAGGATAAGTACATAGATTTAATGGTGTCATTCTGAAAAGTTAGAATCTTGTTTTTGATTAAATGGGTTGCTTAAAGAATATTTATAGGTCAGAACTTTCTAGCTGTATTTTATTGCAGTGTGAAATATATTTTTTCAATGGAATAAGCTTAGAGGCTTTGTCTTGCCTATTGAGATTTAAAACCATCTTCTTTTAAATCATCACATGGGCTCATTATGCTTAGCAAAATTAAAAAATGTTTTAACATGGAAATATTACCTGCCTCATAGTGTATTATCACTTTAGAGGATTAAATGAAGTCAATAAAATTTGACAGGGTTTTATGACATGTAACATGCAGTAAAAGTATGTTTTTTTCCCCAGTATAGTTAACATACAGTGTTATATTAGTTTCAGGTATGTAGTATAGTGATTCAGCAATTCTGTACGTTATTCATTGTGTACAAGTGGTTTTTTTTGTTTTGTTTTGTTTTTTTGGTTTTTTTAAAGATTTTATTTATTTATTTGACAGACAGAGATCACAAGCATGCAGGGGGAGAGGGGAGCAGGCTCCCTGCCGAGCAAAGAGCCTGATGTGGGGCTCGATCCCAGGACCCTGAGATCATGACCTGAGCTGAAAGCAGACGCTTTAACCCACTGAGCCACCCAGGCGCCCCTGTACAGGTGTTTTTGATGGTTACTCTCCAGTGCTTTGAGTAAATGTCCTATTGTTATATAGTCTTCTAAAACCTATTGGAAATTAAGGATAAAGTTAAATCTTTTCTCAGGGTGCTTTCCAATTTCACATCAGCTAAAACCCATTTTCTGTAGTTGGATAGGAGATCATCTTAATTAAATCCTTATTGTGATTGTACAGTTCATATTGATGCCACCCTAGTGGCAAAGGATAAGAATCTGGATAGGAGATTTGTTATGTAAGCCAGTAGAATTTCAGACTGGTGAGCAGTGTCAGATGCCTGGAAGAATAGAAGGAAAATGGAGAGTGAGAAAATCCTGTTTAATTTGTGATATAAAGGTGATTGGTGCCTTACAAGATACCAGTTAATTGACAGCATAAATAAAAGGTTTGCTCCTTCAATGTATCTTCAACATGCATATGAATATCACTACCCTCTGTAGAATTACTGCCCTTTTGTCCTTTTACTATGACTTAGTTTTCTTGGGAGTGCTTTTTTTTTTTAAAACCACTTGACATGTGTTTTTATTTGCTTGTTTGTCCCCCCTCATCATAATGGAAGCTTCATGAGAGCATTGACTATGTTTGATTACTTTATCTCCATTGCCTTATATAGTGATTGGCATGTAGTAGGCTCAAAGGAAGTATTTTCTATAGATGGTGAGTGGAGTCATAAACCTGGAAGTGACCTCTGAATAGCCCCTGAGTCACTGTCAGTTAGAGACTGCATCTTAACCTGACCACCTAACATGGTGCCTAAGCCCAGCACTTTGTAGTAAGTGCTAGGGAAGTGCTTATTGAATGAATGATTTAATATTTTCTTTTCCACCTAAACAGCAGTTCTTTAAAGGAGAGGCTCGGGGTGCCTGGGTGGCTCAGTGGGTTAAGCCGCTGCCTTCGGCTCGGGTCATGATCTCAGGGTCCTGGGATTGAGTCCCGCATCGGGCTCTCTGCTCAGCAGGGAGCCTGCTTCCTCCTCTCTCTCTCTCTGCCTGCCTCTCTGCCTACTTGTGATCTGTCTCTGTCAAATAAATAAATAAAATCTTAAAAAAAAAAAAACTATAAAGGAGAGGCTCTCTTAAGAATATAACTGGTAGGGGCGCTTGGGTGGGTCAGTGGGTTAAAGCCTCTGCCTTCCACTCAGGTCATGATCCCAGGATCCTGGGATCGAGCCCTGCATCGGGCTCTCTGCTCAGTGGGGAGCCTGCTTCCTCCTCTCTCTCTGCCTGCTTCTCTGCCTACTTGTGATCTCCGTCTGTCAAATAAATAAAAAATAAAATCTTAAAAAAAAAAGAATATAACTGGTAGATCGCCTTTTGGCTAAGACCATGTGAAGAATATAACTGGTAGAAAATTTGAAATAGCAGCGTATGGTAATTTTGTTCTCATTTATTAATATTTCTATCTCCTCTTGTTATTCATAGTTGATTTATTTGATCTTAAAAAGATCTGCCAGTCAGATGTGTACAGCCTAGCATATACACATAAAATTATTTAGTATGGAATTAATTTTTTGTAGTACTCTATCGACATCCATACATGTTTGACCTATAAGTATGCCTAGATGTCTGTTTTCATTTTCCCATTGTTCAAAACCATGTGAAAAATCTGACAGTAAAGAATATTGAGATTATTATAGCAAAGACAAATGACCTAAAGAAGGAAAAATAAATCTAAAAGGAAATTTCTGTATTCTGATACGACTAAAGAAGTAAAGACAGTTCTTAGGAGTGTTATAAAATAGAAAAGTTAATAATGTTAACTACTCTTAAGTGTTAAAAATAAGTTGTTGTACTAAATAATGTTACCATACTCTCTTTTTAAAAGAGCACTTTGGTTTTCTTATATTGACAAGAAAATCAAACTGAAAATCCCCAAGATGTTAGAAAGCTAGTAAATAATCATACATAATTATTTTATAAATTTGTGTCTAAAAGTTACAGTGGCTTTTGAAAATGAAAAAGTTTTAAGGGGATTTTCCCCTCATTTTATCTGTTTTCAACTTTAGCACATTTTATTTTTAGAAATTAAATGCCAAATGGATAGGAATAATGTAAAGGCTTGAGAAAGCCAGATGGTAGTTACACAGCTGTCCAGTAATTATTCTTTATATTTTTCCACATGCTTGAAATACTCCATGATTTAAAAAAAAAAAAAGAATAATAACCCAGAAAAGCCCATGTAGATGAGGAAAACAATTCGAGCTTAGAATAATATAGAAATGTAAATATTGGTGTAATGCCCAAGCTGCTTTTTCTATCAACTGCAGTATGTTCAGATATCTTGTAGTATAACATATAATTTTTTTCAGGGTTTCTATAAATTAGATTCTTAAGCCCTTGAATCATAAGGAAATCACTAACTTGTGGCAGTATTGCAATATAAAATAAATTTAATCTCTCTAGGCCAAAATTTGGTTTAATTCATTGTGCCTACAAAGTGGCTATTTGATGTTTAAGGGCATACATATGGAGGTAGTTTGTATCTGAATCACTTCGGTGAGAGAGCAAATTCATGTCTTTTGCCACATTATTACCATCTCATCCGTGCGCATATAAGAATTTTTATAGGGTTGGAAATGTGGATGCTTTTTGAAAAAGCTGTCTGTCAAATATTTAAGAGAACCACAGTCTAAAATCCTTGAGCCAGAAGACATCAGGTTGCGTCTTTCTTGTGTTGCTAGAAATCATTTGAATCATCCTGCCCAGTTGTACATAAATGTCCTTTGGTGGAGATGATCCATTCTATTGCCATAGCACATTTAGCCTCCTTGTATTTTAGATCCTATGGTATATCTTCTTTTACCTTCATTTCCCCTGAGTTACCCAGTTTGGGCCACTTTTACTTTCACTTAACAGAATATTTTTCGAGGTTCTTAGCTTAGAGAGGGAGATTTCAGAATTTCTCCTGTCATTATAACTAATACCTACATAGCCAGCCTACAAAAGTATAGGTGATTCATAATCTGTCTCAGGTGTGCAGCATTAACCCTTTGATTGTAATATCTCACAAGTCCTCACATACCTCTATTACTGAATTATCTGATTTGAAAGCGAATCTCACTACTTGCTATTTTATCAATGAGGAATCTTTTAATAAACTCACTTTGAACAAACCACACAAATTGACATCTGTATTACTACATAACCCTTCTTCGGTTTATTGCACCTCTAAGGATAAGGTAATATTTACTTTAACTGTTTGGAACCCTTTTCATATTTAATCTCATGGTTTGTTAAAATTGTGCTTAAACATAGCCTGTCACTGAGAGCCTGTTTTTTGGACATCTGGCATCTAATGATGTTTTAAAATATATTGTAATTCCCCAAGGGCAAAATCTGGATTAGAGTTTTCTATCCATCTTCTTTCTTCAGATGGCATCAAATAATCTGAGTAGATCTGGGATGGAGTAGATGTATATGATAAACATGTTCAGGCTCTGCCTAGTTCATTGTACACTGTGAATGTCAGGGTGGCTAAAATGCCCCCACAGACACAAGTAGAAGAGAAGCAGTTACCTAACTAAACTGACGGAAGATGATGAGTAACTGCTGTTTGTTAGGATCTTTTGCTATGCAAACTAATAGTCTTGAAAAAAGAACTTTCCATATCTTCCCCCTCAAAGCACAGTACTTACATTGTGTTCTCTCTCTACCTTTGTTATACATCTGTGGAGCTTTTTAAACGTAGTGCTTCTTGGATTTCTACCATAACTCCTCTGGTAAATAGGTTATCAGAGCTTCTCAAGTTTTAATATGCACAGAAATCATTTGTGGATCTTGTTAAATTTTCTGACTCTGTAGATCTGGGATAGGGCTTGAGATGAGAATTTCTAACATGCTCCTTGGTGGTGCTGATTGTCCTAGTCTGTGGACCATATTTGAAGTAAGGAGTTAGAAGGAGGTAGTTGTTTTTTCTTAGTTCTTCTGTAGTTTTTTTTAATATGCTGCAAGCTTGAGAACTATTACCACCTTAGCTTTATGTAAACTGAAGAAATTTTATCTTACATATTTTTAATTGATGTATAATTAAAATGCAATAAAATGCATAGATAGTATTCAGTTGGATGAGTTTTAACAGTTCTAACACTGTAAATATCACCTGTAACAAATATTTATGAAAGTCTTTTTTAGAACAGTTGATTGTACTGACAATAATAATGATTTAGTTAGGAACTAAAGTTATGATCATGTCTCAAAATCATGTGATTTGAATTGGTTTATGTTGAATACCCTCCAGCCAATTTATTAAGGCTGTATCTTAAGTAGTAACATATATAAGCATGACTTTCAAAGGACACAAGAGATTATGCAGTGAAAAACAAGTTTCCTTCATAATTCTTAGCCGCTCAGTTTCCTTCTCCAGCATTTAGGTAATGAAACCACATATGTATGTGTATATGCAGTTTATATATAGTATTTATGTGTGTGTGTACATACTTTGAGTGTATATACATACATATATCGGGATCATGATTGATCCTGATGAATAGAGATATAAGAGTTGGTATATGTGTCTCCATATTTTTTCTCTAAATACAAGTAGTGGCCTACCATGTACCCTGTTCAATATATCCATTTTGTATCAGTGTATATAATTAGTGCCCTATTAGTAGATATTTATAATCACTTGTGAAACCATGTTTTAAAATACAGTTCCTCTCATTTCTCCACCTTTATAAAAAAGGTGTGTATGTAGTTTTAAAATATACAAGTATTACATTTAAAATGAGCAGTTTGGGAGGGGAGTTGGTTTAGTTGTGGTTATCAAATACCTGTGTTTATGTCTCGTGAAGTGTGGTGTCGTTTTAATGATTGCCTTTAGAGATCACCAGAATGCCTTGTGATCAGATTCTTGAGTCCATGTATATTCTGAAATCTGTATGTTTTAAAACATCTCTTAAAGTTGGCAGGCAAAGTTTAAGGATAACTAGAATATATGAGAATTATATATAGAATTATATATATAGAATTATAGAGAGAATCTTCATTTCTTGCTTGTACCAAACATTGTCAACCTTTCTCAAAAATTTTTATTAGTACATAGAATTTATGGAATCTCAACCAATATAGTTGAAGGGATGTGCCTGAAAGTATTCTTTAAATGCATTATTCATGGTATTTCATAAATCATAGAAAATTATAATTTGTAAGGGCGAAAAGTCCATTTCTTCTTTTTCTTATTTGGTGGATAATAACTAGAAAAAAAAGAATTTTAAAGTACTATGAAGACAAATTCATTTTTTAAAAGCTCTTAGACTGTTTCAGAATAATATCTATCTTAACACTGTCCTAACGTTGTTTTATGAAAATGCTGATATTTCTACCTTAAAGTCTCCCTGATCAAAGAAGGGTAGATTATATATTTATTTGATAATTTATAGTTAAATTGTAGATGGGAATCCTCTCCTTACTCCAGTTTAAAAAAAAAATCACTTACTTTAGAAATCATTTCTTTTCCTATCTAGGTTGTTAGACTTAGAGGTTAATAAGGTTTTACAGTAAATCTAGATCAGTCTACTTAATATATAATTTTTACTTTAATTTGAATTCTACATGTTAACCATTATCTTGTGACCATGACCATTTGGGCTGCTCACTAGCTTTTCTAAACTTTTTCCTCAAAATGAAATTAGACTGAATAATCTTAGATCCCTTCTTAATCTAAATCATTTAAAATTAGAAGCTAAATATTGCTGCTTCACACACTGTTTTGTGTAGCTAATTTCAGATTAAGGTATACAATTTTTAGGTGTTTTAATTTTTTTTTAACCTCTTAATAAGGACAAAGGTTCTTATATTAAAATAATTTTTAAACTCGTATATACTGTTGCTATACATCAGTCAGTAATTAGTGTTTATTGAGCTAATGAATTGTTCAGGAAGTATTGTCTTGCATAAATAAGATGTCACATTTAATCAGTGCTCAGTCTGTGGCTCTTTTTACAGTGTCTAGTTTCAGTCCTTGTCGATACAGCCTGATGATTCCCAGCACTCTAAGTTGTTCTTACTCCTTCTGTCTCAATATATAATAGGATATTTTTGTTTTACTTTTAAAGTAAAATGGGTAGAAGATTAATCAAATGTACCATCTTCCTGAAATGTTAACTAGAGTTAGGGGCATGGAAAAAATCAGCTTTTAGCACATGATGGATTAAAATGAAATTGTTTTCAAAGCAGTGGCAGTTCTATTGTATGTGCATGATCTAAGCATTTCATGCTAACCTTACATAATAGAAACATTCTTTGTTTTCCCTTTTTATCAGAGCAAGTAGCAAACTTCTTAAAAGTATAACTCTCACCACTATCTTGTCTAGACATCAAGTCTACCCTACTGTATCTAACAATCCATTATTACCAACCACTTGTTCAGACTGTACATATATACATTTAGTAAAATATACTTCCATAAGATTTACACCTGAAAAATGTCTTACTCTCAAAACACATTAAAGATAAATCCTTTATTTTGGCTATATTTCAAGGTTTTTGAAAGTTATAGTTTGTCAAAATCTGGTCTTATTCCAGAAACTTGTTGCTGAAGAACAAATGGAAAGTTTTCGTTTTAAGGAAGTTTTCCTGAAAGTTATCTCATAAGGTAATATTTGTATCATGCTTGAAATGTTAAAACCAAGCATCTCAGTCTTTACATTGAAAAGTAAATTGGTTATTTTATACTTGCTATAAATCTGTAAATATGAAGATTATTAACTTTGTTATGATAATTATTTTTACATAAAATATAAAATTTGGACAATACAGATACCAAGCCTGGTAAAAACCATATTTAATATGTTATAAGTCCCGAAAGAGATGAGGCCATCTTGGACCTCATTCCCTGGGAATGTCTTCACTTAAAATGTACCCAGTTATAAAGCTTTTCCAGTACAGTTTTTCTCCATGACATAAGCTCAGCACAAGCTTCATTCTCTCCACCTTTCCTCCTTGTCCACTATCAACAAATGCTAGGTAAGGATTTTCTCTAGTGGTTCCAAATAATTGTCCCTTGTTACTCATTTCCCCTGCTGTAACTTTACATGTCTGAGTGTTTACTTTTAAAGGACATTTGTAAGTGGTATGGCATAGTAAACACTGGATGTTTCCACTTAGTGTTTTAACTTCTCAGAGCCCTTTGCCTCATTTGTTAAATGGAGTTAATTACACACTCTTCCATAGAACCAACAAAGCACTGTATGTGAAAGCCGCTTATATATTGGAAATCACTATACAGTTGTTTATGGTAGTATTATGAATTACTTTGCCTGTTTCTTTGCAGCTTTGGAATTTTGAATACTTTCAAATTGTTTCTTAGGAATATTATGTAGCAAATCTATAGAAGTTTAACTCTGAAAGGCTATTTTCTCATCATTGTCAGGATTTGGGTTATTAAACCTTTTACCCTTAAGCTTCTGCTTTTTTTAAAATTTTTTCCCTCCATTCATTCAAATGAAATGTAAAAATAATTTTACTATGAAATATTTGTTTGAGGAGGGACTTCATAATTTATCTTCTACATTTTCCATTTGGCTCGTTCTTTTACCTCATTGGTTCCAATCTATTTTTCTAGATATGGGAAGTACCATATAAAGGTAAGTATTTCCTTCTCCTTAGAATTCCTTGCTTCCCCTCCCCATTTCTTTTTTTTTTGTCAGAGAGAGAGAGAGAGAGAACGAGCACAGGCAGACAGAGAGGCAGGCAGAGGCAGAGGGAGAAGCAGGCTCCCTGCCGAGCAAGGAGCCCGATGTGGGACTCGAGTCGATCCCGAGACGCTGGGATCATGACCTGAGCCGAAGGCAGCCGCTTAACCAACTGAGCCACCCAGGCGTCCCCCATTTCTTAAACATAAATTATTCTTGTATTTTCCCTCCATTTGTCACTTTTCGTTTTTAAGATGTGATCCCTTCTGTGACATCTGCTGTCTTGTCTTAACTGTTGTTTAATTCAAGTATTAGATAATAATCATGTCTGTCTTACACACTCATGTGCTGACACCAGTGTGAGTTAGTTGATAATCTCAATTCATTTATACAAGATGTTTTCAAAGTTGCACTAAGAAAATCTTACATTTCTACTTAAGGGTAACTTGAAGTTAAACATTAAAAATGAAAATGAAAAAGAAATGATTTTTAGTATCTGGTTCATTGGGAGACATTTATATTATCTGTTTTGTTGTGCCTCCCTCCCCCCCCCATTTTTCCTCTTGCTTTATTTTGTTTTCTAAAAAACTATTGCAGGAAATTGGGTATTTCTGTTTAGAATAATTGTTTACTTAAGTTAGCTGGGATATTATTTGAAGGATTTTTTTATCAGCCTCAGAGCTGAATTTTAAGATTTCTAGTCCCTCAGTTGTCTGGACTTTGGGGCAAATGAACAGCATCATTTCTGGTTAGGTGATGATCAACCATGCTAAATTCCGCTATGCTTGCTATTGTGCTCTACTTTTAAAGCACTTTAATGATGTTTTACATATACAGAAAGAAGTATTCAAAACATATTTGTTAACCTGAGTGATTTCTCACAAAGCAAACATCGTAAGAACTACCATTCAAATTGGGGCGCCTGGGTGGCTCAGTCAGTTAACCGTCTGCCTTCTGCTCAGGTCATGATCCCAGGGTCCTGTGATCAATTCCCTCGTGGGTCTCCTTGCTCAGTGGGGAGTCTGCTTCTCTCTCTGCCTCTCCCCCCCCCCTTTTGTGTGCTCTCTCTTTGTCTCTCTCTCTCTTTTTAAAGATTTTATTTATTTATTTGACAGAGAGATCACAAGTAGGCAGAGAGGCAGGCAGGCGGTGGGGGGGGTGGAGCAGGCTCCCCACTGAGCAGAGAGCCTGATGTGAGGCTCCATCCTAGGACCCTGGATCATGACCTGAGCCAAAGGCAGAGGCTTTAACCCACTGAGCCACCCAGGCGCCCCTGTCTCTCAGTCTTTAATAAATAAATAAGATCTTAGAAAAAAATACCATTCATATCAAGAAGTAAAACATTACCAGCACTCCAGGAGGCCCTTAATACCCTCTCCTAGTTACTACCACCTCCTTTTTCCCAAAGGTAGTAACCACTAAATTGATTTCTAACATTGTAGTAGTGCTTTGTCTGTTTTTAAACTTTATACAGATTGAATAATATGGTATATATTATTTGTGTCTAGCTTTTTTTTTAGTTCAGCATTATGTTTGTGAGATTCAGTGATAATGTTAACATATAATAGAGCTCCTTATGTTTTAATTTGCATATCCCTGATTACTAATGACGCTGAGGACCTTTTCATATGGTTACTGGCACCTCTTTTAGAAAGTACCTGTTTAGATTCTTTCCCATTTTCCTATTAAGTTTTTTTTTAATTAATTTTCAGAGATCTTTATTATTCTAAATACAAGCCCTTTGCTAGTTATATGTGTTGCAGATATCTTTTCCTATTTTGTGGCTTGTTTTTTCATTCTTTTGATATTTTTGGAAGAATAAAAATCTTTTTTTTTTTTTAAAGGTTTTAATTATTTATTCATGAAAGACAGAGAGAGGCAGAGGGAGAGCAGGCTCCCACTAAGCAGGGAGCCTAGTGCGGGACTTGATCCCAGGACCCTGCGATTATGATGTGAGCCGAAGGCAGACACTTAACCATCTGAGCCACCCAGGTGCCCAAAATCCTTACATTTAATATAGTCCAGATTTTTTAGTCTTTTTCTTTATTACTGGTATTTGTCTTCTATTTAAGAGAGCTTTTATTATCTTCTAGAAGATACTTTGTTTTATCTTTTACATTGAGTCACAGTCCATCTGCAAATTATTTTATGTATAATGCCTATTAGATATATGTCAGGGATCCAGGTTTCATTTTTTTGTCTCCCATATGGACTTTCATTTGACCTCGAACCATTTACTGGAAAGACTGTGTTCCTTACCTCTCTGCATTGACACCTGTGTGGTAAATCAAGTGTCCATATATATGTGAATCTGGATTCTGTTTCTGGATTCTGTTCTATGCTGTTAGTCTCATGATCTTTGCAATAATACCATGCTGTCTTTGTTAACATAGCTTTATAATAAGTCTTGATATCCAATAGAGGAAGTTGTCCTACTTGTTCTTTTTCAAGAGTACCTGTACTTGGAGCTATGAACATCTGTAGGAATTTTAGAATCAGTTTCTCAGTTTCTCAGATACAACAAAGAAAGCCTGCTGGGATCCTGGCTCAGGATCTCTCAAGAGGTTGCTATCAAACTGATAATGAGGGCAAAAAAGAGGGCTGTAGTCTCTGAAGACGTTACTGGAGTTGGAAGATTCACTTACAAGCCCACTCATGTGGCTGTTGGTACAAGTTTCACTTCCTCACCGTGTGGACCTCTCCACAAGGCTTCTCATGACATGACCCTCCCCAGAGCTAGAGTCCCAAGAGAGAGAAAAGGAACAATGCTTTGCTACCTTTTTTTATCTCTTCTCCAAGTTACATATCCTCCACTGCTTCTACCTTGGTCTGTTCATTAGACGTAGTCACTAAGCCTAGCTAACACTCAAGGGGAAGTTATTACAGGAGGATGAAAATATCAGGAGTTGGGCATCACTGCGGGCCATCTTGGGAGTTTGCTGCTAAATCTCCCATGATCAGTGTTACCTAAAGTATGTCTTTTTCAAAGAACCAGCTTTTGGTTTTATTCTTTCCTTTCTTGTTTTGTATTTTATATTTCATTGAGTCCTACCTTTGTTATTTTCTTTCCTTCTACTTTTTTGGTTTTAATTGCGGTATTTGGGGGAAAAAAAAAAACCTCTTGAGCTAGGTAATGACTGATTGTAGCTTTTCTTTTAACCTATACATTCCTTCTCAATAAGGCTTTAGTTGCATCTTCCAGAAGATGATGTTATTTTTATTGTCATTCAGTTTAGAATATTTTGAGGAGATTTCTTCTTAGAGTTTAGAATATTTTAAAATTTCCAAACATAGGAGATATTGTATTTTTTAAATAAATTTTGAATTTATTTTTAATTTTTTTAAATAAATTTTGAATCAAAACCACTGTAGTAGAAAACATTTTTTGGGATTTGAGTCCTGTGAAATTTGTTGTGACTTACATTGTGGGCCAACACATAATCAGTTTTTTAAGTATTCTGTTAAATCCTCTATATCTGGAGCACATGGGTGGCTCAGATGGTTAAGTGTCTGCCTTCAGCTCAGGTCATGATCCCGAGTCCTGGGATCAAGCCCCACGTTGGGCTCCCAGCTCAGCAGAGAGTCAGCGTCTCTCTCTTTCCCTGCCTCTCACCCTGCTTGTGCTCTCAGTCTCTCAAATGAATAAATAAAATCTTTTAAAAAAATAAAAATGAATCCTTCAGGGACGCCTGGGTGGCTCAGTGGGTTAAGCCGCTGCCTTCGGCTCAAGTCATGCTCCCAGCATCCTGGGATCGAGTCCCGCATCGGGCTCTCTGCTCGGCAGGGAGCCTCCTTCTCCCCTCCCTTCTCTGCCTGCCTCTCTGCCTGCTTGTGTGATCTACCAAATAAATAAATAAAATCTTTAAAAAAAATAAAAAAATAAATCCTCCATATCCTTACTGGTTTTGTTTGCGTGTCAGTTTCTGAAAGAGTTGTATTAAAATCTTCAAATGTTTGTGGGTTCATGTGTCTCTTTTTTAAATGTTTTTATTCCTTTTATATATTGAGTCTATGATGTGAAGTACATATGAATTTACAGTCATATCTTTCTGAAGTAGTTTTCTTCATCTCTATTACTGCCTCATATTTATCTAAGTTTTTATTTTTTATTTAAAAAATTTTTTTAAGATTTTATTTATTTATTAGTTAGAGAGAGAGAAAGAGAGCAAGCACAGGCGGACAGAGAGGCAGGCAGA
Source organism: Taxidea taxus jeffersonii (assembly GCA_003697995.1). Classification (NCBI taxonomy): domain Eukaryota; kingdom Metazoa; phylum Chordata; class Mammalia; order Carnivora; family Mustelidae; genus Taxidea; species Taxidea taxus. The sequence goes on along the minus strand of RCUC01148556.1, from coordinate 12,225 downwards.
GGGAGAAGCAGGCTCCCTGCCGAGCAAGGAGCCTGATGTGGGACTCGATCCCAGGACGCTGGGATCATGACCTGAGCTGAAGGCAGCCGCTTAACCAACTGAGCCACCCAGGCGTCCCTTATCTAAGTTTTTAATGTATCTTTTTGTCACATTGCTTTCAGCTATTTTGAATTCTTATATTTAAGGTATTTTTCTTAAAAGCAGCATATAGTTTGTTTTTTCATCCTTTTGGATAAAATATGTCTTTACTTGAATCATCTGGTCCATTTATATTTAATATAGTTACTGATATATCTGTGTTTAATTATTCTTCCTATTCTGTAGTCCTTTGCCTCTCCTTTTTTCCATCTTTGATTTTGAAAATTTTCATTCATTGCCATACACCAATAGTTATACACTGTTCTTTTCTTGTTAGTTATACACTGTTTTACACCATGCATTCCTGACTTACTGAGGTCTAATATACACTAGTATTTTTAACTTCTTGATGATCAGTGTAAGCACTTTAGAGCGTTTTAACTACATTGAACTTCCTCTTGATTGATCTATTACCAGTGTGTTTTATTTCCATATATATTTTAAACCCCACAAGACACTAACAGTGTTCTTTGCAGTTAATATTCATTTAGGCTTATTTAAATATTTACCCTTTTTAAAATTTTCATTGCTTCTTGTGCCTCCAACTTCCATCAAGGATCATTTTCTTCTACCCAAGAACAATGACTAAATAGATTCCAGTGTATCCCCACTATGGAACTTTATATAGTCTTCAGAAAGATTTATGGAGAATTGTCACAATACTGATGCATTATTTTAGTAGTTAGAATAAGTACTGTAGGGATGCCTGGGTGGCTCAGTTGGTTAAGCAGCTGCCTTCGGCTCAGGTCATGATCCCAGCATCCTGGGATCGAGTCCCACATTGGGCTCCTTGCTCGGCGGGGAGCCTGCTTCTCCTTCTGCCTCTGCCTGCCACTCTGCCTGCCTGTGTTCGCTCCTGCGCTCTCTCTCTATCTGACAAATAAATAAATAAAATCTTTAAAAAAAAAAAAAAAGAATAAGTACTGTAAGAACTTTGGAGTTAGCGGATTTAGTTTGAATCCCAGTTCAGGCACTTAACTAAATGTCTTTGGACACGTCATTTTTCTGAGCCTTGCTTTGCTCACTACTCTAAGAGGAATGGTGCTATTATCCACTTCATAATAATGTTAGAATTAAATGGGAATGTATGGTTAAGTTGGCTAGGACATTGCGAGTAGCCAGAATGGCTGCCGTTACTGTTTTATACTATTTTTCATGGTTGATGAAAAGTATTTAAGTCTTAATATGTGCTTATCAGGCTTTTGTGGGTTAGCTTAGAATCCCAACTTAGAAAAATAAGGCCCACATTCCAACCAAGTAACTTATAAGTTACAGTGAAAAATACTCTGTTCCTTTGGTCATTCTTGTATTTTAAACTATAACATTACTGAATGGGTTGAAATTATAATTAATGTCATTAACCAAGAAGAAAAAAAATGACTCTTCTGTCAGTTCCATCTAGTGATTCTCTCTTACGATAAGTGAAAGGTAAAGAGCAAAGTAGATCTTAAATACTGAAATGAGTAGGATGGGGATACTATGATGATATGTTGTCATCTCTATTTACCTAGGATGATAGTAATTATATAGGGGCTACTAGAGCTTGATTTTTATACATATATCTTATAAAGATTATTTTGCTTGTGAAAAAGCCTTTAAAATATATAACAGTAATGTTATATTTGAGGTAAAGATTTTTCCCTCTTATTTTTTTTACCCACACAATCCCCATGATAGATTGATAGGAAATATATTAGGGTAAAATTGAAATATTCATTTATGTTACTCAAATTCAGGTTACAGAGTTCTTGAAATCCCATATCAGCAAATATCCTAGTACACCTTTCTTCCATTAAACCACTTCTTTCTGTCAAGTTTTTCCAGAACTTTTTAAACAGATCCACTCCATTGTCTTCTGCTATATATAGACTGTGTCAAATTGTGGTGCATATTTCTATCTTTAGGATTGTTCTAGCTTTGAGATTATTTTTACTATTTATATATAACTAGTATACTATTTATTTACTATTTACTGTATTTATTTTTCATTGGCTTATTTGGGCCAATACACACACACACAGACACACACACACACACATTCTTCTTTTGAGGATTCTCAATTAACAATTCTTTCCCAGGAGTTTTGATGGTTTTATATTGCATTGATTTCTAATTACGGTTTGCAATGCTGTGCCCTGAAATTTTATTCTATTATTAGCATCCTTCGTTGATGCTTTTTGAGAAAAGCAAAGAAAAACCTTTTGTGCTTATTTCAACAACTGTTGTACCACATATATTTCTCTATCCTTTATATTGTTGTCTAAGAGTTACAGATCAGATCAGGTCTTAGTAATAATAAAGATTTTGTAATCTAGAGGTTTAAAGTAGTACTTATTTATTCTACTTAAATATTTTTTTAAGATTTTATTTATTAGTTAGAGCGAGCACAGGCACACAGAGAGGCAGGCAGAGGCAGAGGGAGAAGCAGGCTCCCTGCCGAGCAAGGAGCCTGATGTGGGACTCTATCCCAGGACGCTAGGATCATGACCTGAGCCGAAGGCAGCCGCTTAACCAACTGAGCCACCCAGGCGTCCCTCTACTTAAATATTTAATCATAAGCTATTTTAGCAAAAATTATTGGTGCCCTTGGGACCAACCTTAAAGAAATGCATGTGATTATCTAAGTAGAGGCTGTTTCTTACATAAAAATATTTTTCTATTCTGTGTTTCTAATGTAGTTTATTCTTGATGGTGATCATGAAAGAGATAAGGGCACCATGTAAGGCAAAGGAATAAAAAATATTAAATTGACTTTTTAGTGGAAACCTGGTATTAAGGAAGGATAGTTTGTTTGCAGCATGTTTAGTTTTCAAAATTTTGTTTTATTTATACTAAAAATTTATTTTTATTCACTGAATTCATCAGTTGCACAGCCAACTGCTGTTTGCCCATGTAAGGGACACAGCCAAAAGTTAATAATAACATCTTTGCCTCCTACTCAAAGCCAGTATATGTTCAACTACAATACTACTTACCTTTTAGAGCTGAAAGAATTACGTAATTAATCATCTTTGTATTGTTTGGCATTCCTTGGCTACAGTAGACTCACAGTAAGTGTTTAACAGTTGAATGAATGGAATTAGGAGTCCTCAAAGCATCCTGAGTCCCATGTAGTTTGGCTCTGCTATTTTAGCTTGAAGGTAAATACTAGAGTAAATCTTAAAGAATCTTTCCCTTCAGGGAGTTAGAAGGAAATAAAGGAAGAAGCAAAATCATCTTTATTCATTTGGTTGCAAAAACACAGAGTCCACAAGATTGAGACGATTTCTCATGAATTTACTGCATATGACTAAAATATATACTGAGAAGATTGTACAAAATATTATTGATGAAAAATATTGGATATTTATGGCACCCTATGAAGGAGCAAGGGGAAAAATTATTTTTCTTTTTTCTTTATAATTTTATTTATGTATTTGAGAGAGAGAGAGAGTATGCATGAGAATGCAGGCTGAGGGAGAGGGAAAAGCAGGCTCACTGTGATGTGTGGCTAGATCCCAGGACCCTGGGATTATGACCTAAGTGGAAGGCGGATGCTTAACAGACTGAGCCACCGAGGAGCCCTGAGATTATTTCTCTTTTAAAATTTATTTTTCAATATGGAGTTTTACTATAATGTATTTAGATATGGATTGTTTTAAAATTTTTTCTGGTTAAGATAATCTATGCTTCCTGTACCTGAGAATTTGCATTTTTCATTAGAGCTAGGAATTTGTTATCTCTTTAAATTTTGAGTATCCTTGGGACGCCTGGGTGGCTCAGTTGGTTAAGCGGCTGCCTTCGGCTCCGGTCATGATCCCAGCGTCCTGGGATCGAGTCCCACATCAGGCTCCTTGCTCCGCAGGGAGCCAGCTTCTCTCTCTGCCTCTGCCTGTGCTCGCTCTCTCTCTCTAACCAATAAATAAATAAAATCTTTAAAAAATATATCCATATAATAAAATGCTATGTATTTCTAAATTTTGAGTATCCTTTATTCTTTCTTTGATGTACTCCAGTTTGATGTAGGTAGATATTTTTATAATCCTGTCTTTCATTTCTCCTAAACTTTCTTTTATCTTTTTTTAAATCTAAAATTATAAGTATTGTGTTCAAGACTTTCTTAAGTCTTCAGTTCTATATAATTTACTGTTTAATCCATTCATTGATTTCTTAATTTCAGTTATATTTTCCATTTCTAGAAGTTTAATTTAGTTTTCTTAAAAATCTGCCTAGAGGGGTGCCTGGGTGGCTCAGTGGGTTAAAGCCTCTGCCTTCGGCTCAGGTCATGATCCCAGGGTCCTGGGATCGAGCCCCGCATCGGACTCTGCTCAGCAGGGAGTCTGCTTCCCTTCCTCTCTCTCTGCCTGCCTCTGCCTACTTGTGATCTCTATCAAATAAATAAATAAAAATCTTCTTAAAAAATCTGCCTAGAATTAGATAGTTTATTGTTCATGCTTCCGTTCGTTCTTATTCTTTTTTTTTTTTTTTAAGATTTTATTTATTTATTTGTTAGAGAGAGAGAGCACAGGCAGACAGAGTGGCAGGCAGAGGCAGAGGGAGAAGCAGGCTCCCTGCCAAGCAAGGAGCCTGATGTGGGACTCCATCCCAGGACGCTGGGATCATGACCTGAGCAGAAGGCAGCCGCTTAACCAACTGAGCCACCCAGGCGTCCCCTTTCTTATTCTTTTGCGTCTTATCTTCTGTAACGGGCAGTTTTAATACCTGAAGTCCGAGTGTTTTAATCCAGTTGCTGTTTCTGCTGACTTTTGTTCATGGTAGCATGTTCCTTTGTATAATTTGTATTTTGGAGTTGTGAGTTTATATTTAGAACTTCCAGTGTACGTGAAAGTAGACCTGTATTTATGAATACTCAGAGGAAATTGCATCTCGTTGTCTTCAGAGTCTCAATCAAGGCAGAGAGGTGTCCCTGTCTTTTTTTTTTACTGATAGGTGATTTTTGTTTGTTTTTTTCTAGTTCATCCTGTCATAAAGATCCTAGCTTTATGCAGCCTGAGTTTTCAACTCTGTCTTGAAAGGACCAAATGTCGTGTCTCTCCTGACCAGGCTCTAAGTTTTTGGCTCTTTGGGGCAGCCATAGCCCGTAACATTAGCTTATCACTCTGGTTTCTTGTTTCTTCTTTTTTTATGATTGCTGGCAATTACCCTTAGTTATTTTAAGAGCTGAGCTGTGCTTTTAAAAGAATGTGTTTCGAAGTTTTTTGAGGCAGAAGAGTTTTTGGAAATAGTATGTTGTCTTTCCTATCTTCATTTTCTATGTTTAAAAAGCTTAAGTGGTGGGGCGCCTGGATGGCTCAGTGGGTTAAAGCCTCTGCCTTCAGCTCAGGTCATGATCCCAGGGTCCTGGGATCGAGCCCCGCATCGGGCTCTCTGCTCAGCAGGGAGCCTGTGTCCTCTTCTCTCTCTGCCTGCCTCTCTGCCTACTTGTGATCTCTCTCTGTGTTAAATAAATAAAATCTTTAAAAAAAAAAAAAAAGCTTAAGTGGCTTGTTTCAGCTTATACCAGAAATTGTAGAAATGTGACTGCTCCTTATTTAGTGCTTTCTATTATGCTTATTTGCCTTGAAACTGAGATTTTTGAAAAACAGTTTTTAGTAAGGAGAACCAAAGAGGCTTCATTATGGAAGTGACATTTGCTTGGATCCTTAAAATTCAGGTAGGAGTCTCAGAGATAGGAGGTAAAAGATTGTAGACAGAAGTGAATGATATGAGCATAAGTTGGAAAATAGGAAACTATAAGGAATAATCAACAATTTTAGGTAGTTTAGTTTGAGTAAAACTGTATCTTACATGGGTGTTTTTTAATCTCCTTCCCATGCCCTTCATTTTCCCATCCTCCTCCCCAGCCACATTTATTGCTATAACTTCATAGAGTAGGTATTGACAGAATTATATTAGTGTGGCATATTAGAAGGATCGTGAATAGTCTTGAATAATAAGCTCAGAAACTTTGTCTTGATTTCATAGAAGAGCTTTGGAAAGAAGCATTCTAGTATACTCCGATTCAGTTCCCACACTAACCATCCAGAGTTAGTACAGACCCCACAAGCTAAAGGGTATGGTCCCCAAGAAGACTGCCCTTAATTCAGAAACCATCTGCACTGGGGGTGTCCCCAGGCCACTTGCACTTCTGACCAACTGGCTACAAATTTGGGGGTTCCCATGACCTCATCAGGTCCAATAATATCCTAGAACTGATAGAACTCAGAAAAGTGCTATGCTTAATGATTATGGTTTTGTTATAAAGGATGCAAATCAGGAAGGAAATAATTGTTTCAACTCCACTGGTGTACTGTAGTTCCGGCAGTAACCACTCAGAGTTAGTGCAGACCCCACAAGTTAAAAGCACACAGTAGTAGGGGCACCTGGGTGGTTCAGGCGGTTAAGCAGCTGCCTTTGGCTCAGGTCATGATCCCAGGGTCCTGGCCTCGAGCCCCCTGTCAGGCTTTCTGCTCAGTGGGGAGACTGCTTCTCCCTCTCCCTATGCCTGTCGATCTGCCTATTTGTGCTCTCTATGTGTGTCAAATACATAAATAAAAATTTTTCTTAAAAAACACATATTAGTAGATTAGAAATTACAGTAGTGTGAGACAGAGTCTGATTACAGACCATTTTACAGAAAGTTTTTGGTAGAGAAAAGATAGTAGATGGCAGGCCCAGATAGTTTTCTGAGAATAGCTGAATTGGAGCTCAATCACTGAAAAATTTAAAAATTTAAATGCCAGGAGAAAATAGTTTGAATTCCATTGATTGGAAATATGGTTTATGGATGAATTTCAAATATGTAAGAATTAGGATCAGGATTTTAAAAAATACTAGTTGAAAAAAGGGATGGGGGCCTCTGAGTGGCTTAGTTAGTTAAGTGCCTGCCTTGGGCTCAGGTCTTGATCCCAGGGTCTTGTGATAGAGTCTGGCATCTGGACTCCCTGCTCAGACAGGAAATCTGCCTCTCCCTCTCCATCTGCCTCTCCTCCAGCTCATCCTTTCTCCTCTGTCTCTCTGTCTCTCAAATAAGTAAAATCTTAAAAAAATAATAAAAATTTTAAAGGTACTAGTGTGGCTGTACAGAAATGTTTGACTATTCTTCAGGTGAGATGTGAGAGCCTGAATTAGATTGCTAGAGTCAGAAATGGAGAAAAGTGCATGAGACTGTGTGGCAGGTGAATAATTAAAACTCGCAGACCTATTTATTTATTTATTTATTTACTTACTTACTTACTTACTGATGGTTGAATACTTGTGGAAAGGTAAGGGTAATACGAGAGAAACTGAAGACAAACAGATGGAATAATTGATGAAGCAAGAGAGACTGTCAATAGTACAGATAGAGGGACTAACCTTGAAGATTTAGAGAAACACTTTTCTGTGACTAGAGCAAAGGAGAATAAAGTGGCAGCCACTTTTAAGGTGGAGAGGAGATAAGTTTAGGAGAGGTAATTTTGCTAAGAGTGAGGGGAAATGGGATAGGGTGGGGAGAGTCCTATCAGCACTTGGAGTTCCTGACTCAGGCCTGGAAAGGACTTAAAATACCCCATATGGTGTATGTTGATATGGAAGTCAACAAGAGAGATTAAGGAGTGGATCAAATAATTGCAGTTTTGGACTTTTTCCAACAATTCACAGCATCCTTTGAGTAAGAGTGGAAAAGGCAAACAGATTGTTATCCACAGTTGACCAAGTAAAAACACCTTAAATGTTGCTTTAAAACAACAACAAAAACAAAAACAAAAACTCACTGGTAAGATGGTAAAAGTGAGGTTATTGGGAAAAAAAAAAATCAATGACACAGACTTAACTCTCTTTCAGTCTTTAATTCAGCTTTAAATGCCACGAATGACCAGTTCTGTTGCCTAGATTTTTGAGCAGCTGCATATTGTGCTGTTCACAACTGATAAAAATTAAACTTAAACCTCTAATACAGCATAGCTGTCCATCGTGATACATTTAAAAGGCAAGGTAAAAAAGAAAAAAAAAGTACTCTAGTTTTTAATGTTTTTGAGGTTTTTTTTTTCTTTTAACTAAGGCAGGAAATGGCTAATATATTTTAGAATTTTCCAACTAAAAAGAACAAACAATAGTATTTTTAAACAAAGGTGAGTTGCTGTGCTCTAGAATACTTTGTATCTCGATTTTCCTAGCCTAATGGAATGTTTCTGTTATTTCCTGACTTCTAAACCTGTTAAATATAATTGCTTCTCTGCTTGAAATGCTCCAGCAGCTTCTTATTATATTTAGAATAAAAATCCAAAGTCTTTACCTTGGCTCTCGAGATCTGCTAGTTTTGTCTACTACCTTTCCCTCCAAGTTTCTCTCCTAGTATCCTTATGTTTTACTGTGCTGCACTCACACTGGCCTCTGGATAGAACATCTTTCCTCTCTTCTTGATGGGCTTTGTTGATTCATTTTCTGCCTGTAATGTTCTCACTGGCCTCTTCTCATTTTTCAGGACCCTGCTTAAATGTTACCCTTTCACTCAAACATTTCTTTATTCCCCTGAGCAATTGATGTAGTTCCTCCATCACTGAACCTACTTTAGTTTATTTTTATTTTTTTAAACGATTTTATTTATTTATTTATTTGACACAGAGAGAGAGAGAGAGAGATCACAAGTAGGCAGAGAGGCAGGCAGAGAGAAGGGGGGAAGCAGGCTCCCTGCTGAGCAGAGAGCCCGTTGCTGGGCTCTATCCAAGGGCCCTCAGATCATGACCCGAGCCAAAGGCAGACACTTAACTTACTGAGCCACTCAGGCAGCCCTTTATTTTATATAATACCACAATTATACACATTTATGTGTTTTCATACATTTTGTTATATGTACTTTTCCACTAAGAAGGTTTCCTAAAGATACAGTATATTTTTATGTTCACCACTTGGACAGGGCCTGCACATGCTAGGTCCTCAAATATTTATTGACTTACTGTGCTTGTTGTTGAGTGCATGGTTTCTAAGTATTAAGTACTTTGTGTTTGTTCTGTCACTTAATTCTCACAACAGCCCTGTGAATTAAGTTACTGTTGCAATCCTCACATTACAAATAAGGCAACTGGAGTTTACAGAATTATGTGATGTGCCCAGGGTCACTCAACAACCGAACCCTAGGGGCTTGGTGAACATAAAATCTACGATTTCCATCACTTTGCCATATTCTTTCCCCCACCCCATTAATAACTTCAATCCTTCCATATATTATATTTTAAAAAGTGAGATAAAAATAAAACTGGACATTCAAAATGCTTATGAACCTACCTTTCTATAGTTGTTGCATAGTCTATGGGGATTTTTAAAAGAATTGAAGGCTGATTTTTTGTGTGTGTGGTTTTGAAGATTGAATTGTACTTAAATTGCATCTGTGTTGTTAAGGGTGAATGAGCAATTACTTCTTTTGTAGAGAGAAAATGATAAAAAATTATACCTATGGTCATTTTTTTTACATTTTCTCCTTTATGTTTTGGCATAGCTATGGATATGAATGGCTCATTCCTCATGGTCATAATAAGTTGATTTTTACTGTGCAAAGGATTTGAGTTTGAGGTTTTTACTGTGTAATTATCTACATATGATGACTTGAAGACTAAGAAAACATAACTTCTTAATCTGATTTCCATATGGATAGTTGAGAGTGTTCAGTATGTGAGGAGAATGGTATATTCTTTTTTCTTTTTAGCATAAATATAGGACATTATAGTCAGAATTTAACTTTTAAAGTTGTATTTTGGTTCTAATTTAATGTAGCTTCTTTTGTCTCTACACTTTAAATAACTTAAGTGACACTGAAAAGAATACAGACTGCAGCTGCTACAGAAGAATCAAGCTATATGGGATAAATACTGGCTTGAGTCACTGGAGATGATTCAGTGTTTGAGGAAAAATTTTAGAGCTTTCCTGTCACACCTACACAACAGAGACAGGCAGAACTGGACATTTTTGTTTTGTTTTACATATAATATAATATGTTAACATTTTAATTATTGCTTTATTTTAGTAATATGCAGTCTCTTTGACTTCTTAAATAATGTCACCCTGAATGGTACCATTTCTGGACAGGTTTTGTTTTAGGTTTTGGGTTTGGGGGATGTGTGTATGTGCACACACACGTGGTGGGGGGGGGTGTTTGGTTTGTTTTTTTGCAAAAGACAATACAAGTATGTTTTTAGACATTTGTCTCTGTACAATAGTCATTTTAAAAAACTGCTTTTCACCTTTGTTTTTTTGATAGTGAAAACTATATGACTATACAGTAAACAGGGTATTTCGAATTGAACTTTGTTTTCTTCCTACAATGTGATTATCAGATAGGGGAAAAAAGCTTTAGACCGAATCTTAGATGATTTGCTTAGATTTGGTTCTCACAAAATAATAGAATGTTGTCAATCCATGCAACAGGAATTAGGTATTTTAACCAAAATATGGTGTGTGTATTGGATTGGCAATCCATTTGCACAAACTACAGAGAAAACATTTTGCTAAGGAAGCTATCAGCAAGATTCTTTGTGTAATTTTATACAAGGAAGTCTTACTTGTCAAAAACGATCTGGAGCCAAGACCTTTATATTTTACATTCTTTAAACATTGAGGTGACTCTCTGTGTATTTAGAAGTAATAAAATTATTTACCTTTCAAGGTACTCTTTTTAGGTTTTTTACTATTTTAAAACGACTTTATAATGTAAACTTTCCTACTTGATTTCAGAAAACTTATATTTTACCTTCCTTGTAACGCTAAATCAATTAAAATTTTAATTATGACCTTTACTTGATCAAGGAACAGTTATTTATTGATGGCCCTTGTGAACAGATACATTTACTAATCTCAAAGAATTTGCATAATGTGATCAGTTGGAAGGATACCCAAAATAGTTAAAATTTGAGCGAAGGCCAAAATATAGAATTTTAAGCTTTAACGGTCAGAGATAATTTAAGATCCATTTTGTTTCCAGCATTATACTTAATGGGAGACCATTACAAAGGAAGCAAAATAAATTGTATTTGCCTTCAATATAATGGAGGAGGTAGGAAGGGCAGAAAGAAACATACGTTTCTTAAATATTTGGAGAATTCTGGAAAAATTGATCTGGAAAAACTTTGTGAAAGATGTCTTAAAAGTTTGAATAAATTAAGTTTGAAAAACAACCAAAGGAATACAGATGGCATATGAGAGTGGTTAAAATACTGAAAAAGGTACAGGTGGATGGTATTTTGGTGAATGATGAGATTTAGTAGGTAAGATTTCCTGAATTGTATTGGGAACCAAAGCAGCAGTATTCTGAGAAGGGTTTTTCCATCTGTAGGATGATGGTGTCTGTGAGTTGGTACATTTAGAACAAGAAGACTAGAAACAAAAACAGTTAGGACTTCTGTAGTGTTATAACAGGATTGTACTGGTTAGGTCCACGCTAAAGTTGTGACTATAGAAATAGCAAAAGCAAAATAGCAAGAAATAAGGAAGTGCACAAGAGAGTCAGATTTTAGCACTCCAGTACCTCTGAAAACATGTTGAACATTCCCTTTTAAAAGTAGAATCATTTAGGATTTAATTTTTACAGATGATTTAGTGTTTGTTCAGGAAATAAGTCTTAACCATAAATATTAATCTCTGAACTTTTAAAATACATGAAGCACTGAACTCTTGCAGAGTGAAGCCACATTTTTATATTTATGCTTTTTATTGACATAGGACACTGAAAATATCTGAGAAGAGAAATGGTTCAATGCACTTCTCTAGGATGTGTTTATATGAAAAATTTCAATGTTGTATCTGCATGTGCACATGGTAATCTTGCACGAAGTAAGGTTAAAGGGGATACCACAGTCTGCTGGGTTTTTTGGCTATTATAGTAAGGTGGTCAGCCTTTTGACCCTTATTTTTATCTGAGCCAGTTCAATGTTCACTGCTGCTAATCCAAACAAAGATTTCATTTCTGGTTTTCCCTGTTATTCTTACCTAAAATACACCAATCATTCTAGTCTTAGCCATTTTGTCAGCCCAAAAAAAAAAGTCTAATTTAAAAGCATAGACTTTTAAGTAATAACTAATTTAAAAACCAATTTTAGGAGCGCCTGGGTGGCTCAGTCGTTAAGGGTCTGCCTTCAG
>RCUC01148555.1:0-19230 GCA_003697995.1 Taxidea taxus jeffersonii | reverse complement strand
CGGTGAGGCAGGACAGGCCCAAACACTCTCCTTTATAGGAAGGCGGCCTCAGGAAGAGAGGCTGCCCACTGGCTCTGACGCCGGGGCAACTTGGCCCGCACCCCAGAGTTCCTCCCACCAGCATGAGGTGGGGGGAAGGCTCGGCAGGCCAGGCAGGGGGTGGGGGGGGTCTCTAGGTCTCCTGGCGAGAAGAAGGGCCATGGCTGCAGTGGGGACCCGGCCTGCTGCTGGGAAGGTGAGCCCCATTCACCTTCTCGGTTTGGGTTTCTAAATTTAGCTCCTGCAGAGCCGGGCACCATTAACATTCCTGGCTGCCACCGAGCGTCCTCACACGCACCCACGGGCCATGGGCCTGGGCCCCGGGCCGATGCGGGCAGTGGGGTGGTGACAGCCCAGACACACACACACACACACACACACACACACACACACACACCCATCATGTGCACACACATCTCCCCAACATTCTGTCCTGTGCTCAACGCCACGGCCACAACAGTCTACCCTCCCTGAAGCAAACGAAGAGCCCCACAGCCGTGTCCCCAACACTCCTGCCGGCTGCAGCCCCTTCCCGGCCCACGGAGCAAGCCTGGCAGAGCTGGTGGGGCCCCCCGGAATGCTGTGGGCAGAGGGGCAGACTCCTCACTCTACCCCCAGCGCCCCCGGGCCTCAGGGGTGCCTGGGTCCTGGTCCCAGCAACGCCGCACCCTCCCGTGTCACCCTGGTCAGGTCCCTTGTCTTCTCTGACCTCCTTTCCCTCCCTTCTGAAAAGGGGTGTTGTCACTGGATGAGCCCCAGGTCCCTCATCCTTCCAGGCTCTCCTCACAGATAGGACAGGTTCTCTCCTGACTCACTTCAGCAGCCTCCCGCCCCCACCCCCAGGGGAACGCAGCCCAAAACATTAGGGACTGTCTGGTCTCTAGGACTCGGTGTGGAAGATAGTATCCAGCAGTGCTCAGAATGGATCCCATGGGAGTGCCCCTGCCCCCTGGGGTCTCAGCCCCAGGCTGATGCCTCTGAGACAAAATTTTGAGAGTGAATAAAACAGAGCTTGGTTCCTCTGAGTCCACAAAACCTGTCTTCGCTCTCTCCCATCATTACCCAGAAGTTCAAATCCCCAGTAATGCCCAGTCCAGACTGGGACCATCAGGGCCTGGAGCTGCCCATGCTGGCCAAGGGCCTTTCTCCAAACAGGACACAGGGAGGAGCCCCTCCCCACCATCCCCCCCCGCCAATCTCCCTCACAGGCAGTGTCAGGCAGGGACAACCGGGTTGAGGGCCCCCCAACCCCACCACTTGCCCCCTCTCCTCTTTCTCTCTGCAGGGGAACTCATCCTAGGCAGCACTTTCTTCTAAGGGGGAGTCAGCTGCCCCTTCCTGGAGGCCGGGCATGGCTGGGTGGGCTGTCCGCAGTTCATGCACGGTCTGCCTCTCTTCCTTCCACAGCACAGAGAAATTTCCCCTCTGGCTGCCATGATCAGTCTGCAGCAGGAGCTGCGGGACTGTGGGGGACAGTAGCCAGGGCAGGACTTGACTTGGGGAAGGGGGGCAATGACAGAAATGACAGGCAGGGTCCAGGAGACCCTGGGCGGCTCTAAGGGAACCCAATCCCTTCAGCCTGCTTCTCAGGGAGGGAGTTGGCCAGGCTGATCTGGAAAAAGCCAGCTGGAGATTAAGGAAGTTATTAATGTTTGGAAATGGGATCTGGGCTGTTGGGGTGTCACATCACTATCACTGCTGCTGAGGGGACAGGCGGGCAAGGAAGGCCCAGGAACTGTGCAAGGGGCATATGAAATCCCCTCCTGGAAAGCACAGAGGCAGCCCAGGCAGAAAGCTCCCAGCTCCCCCATCATCGAATACACACACACACTGCACCAGGACCCTCAGAGTGGCCCACTCGGCACACAGACCCCCACTCAAGGTCACGGGCAGCACCTGCTCACACACCTTCCTCAGCCTTCAAAGGCGGACTTGCACACAGACAGTGGAACAGACCCTACACAGGGTGGCAGAGCGCGCACGGGTGTGTGTGTGTGTGTGTGTGTGCGCGTGCACACGCTCAGCCCCTCCCGGGCCTCAGAGGACACTCGCACACACAGGCACATGGCCAAGTCCCCTCCTCCATCGCCCCTGAAATTCAGGAGACAGATGCAGACACCAGGGATCCAGGAACAATGCGGGATGGCCAGCCTGGGGCACCTGCAATGGCATGCCCAGAGCGGGCTAGTACTGGTAACCAGGGTTACCAGTACACTCACACTCGGGACACAGGGGGCAGAGCTGGCCTTCTCCACGGCTCCTCCCCAGGGAAAGAAGCCCCCTGAAACCGAGCATCCCAGGATGGAGAGAGCCATGTTCCCCATTCCTGAGTCTGCCTTTCCTGAAGGACACATGCTGGGTTATGGGCCTCTAGGGTCCTTCTCAGAGCTCTCTGACCCTTATCTTCTGTAGGATTGGGGCCTGAAGCCCCCGACTACATGGTACCCAGGGCCATGACCCTCCCTGCTCATCCTTAATGCCCCTCTGTCTCAGGCAGGAAGAGAATGCAGGTCCCAGATATGGCGCCTGGCCCCCACTCCCTCAGTTCTCAATCTAGCGGCTAGAGGTGTCTGTCAGAAATGCTTTTTCGGGGCGCCTGGGTGGCTCAGTGGGTTAAAGCCTCTGCCTTTGGCTCAGGTCATGATCCTAGGGTCCTGGGATTAAGCCCCACATTGGGCTCTCTGCTCAGCAGGGAGCCTGCCTCCTCCTCTCTCTCTGCCTGCCTCTCCATCTACTTGTGATCTCTGTCAAACAAATAAATAAAAATCTTTAAAAAAATGCTTTTTCACCTAATCCCAGGGAAAGCCCGACATGTGGGACACCTCTGGGTCCACCTTTGGGGGTGCCCCACTGCAGCCCCCAAAGTCCCCCACTGCACTTCTGGGCTTGGGCAGCAGGACTGGGGGTGGGGGGCTGGGGAGGAAGCAGGGTGGTGGTCTAGCCCTGTAGCCAGCCCCGGGGCCCCTCTCCGGGAGCTGCGGGATGCAGCCTGGGTAGAGGCTCAGCCCGGCTTCTCCTCCCGGGCTCCCGGTGATGAATATCCCTCCTGATGGTCTCGTTACTTATTGATGGCCTAATCCTGCTCATTAATTCCCCAGCCCTCGTTAAAAATGAAAAGAAGCCGTTTGTGCTTGTACAAACCCCAAGAACCAGGATGGATGTACCCGCGCTGGGGATGGGGCGGGGCGGGCGGCGCCTCCTCATTGGCCAGGAGACCCGGCTCGGCCACGCCCAGCCGTGGGTTGCGGGTACAGCGGGCGGCGGGGAGTGGGGAGCCAGACACCGGGCTGGGAGGGGGCCGCGATTCTCAGGCTGCGCTTAGGGTTCTTTCTGCCGGAGTTGGGGGGCGGCGTGTGTGCATGTAGTGCCGAGCTTGCGAATGCCTGAGAGACTCACGTCTGTCCTCAACTGTGTCCCTAGGTGTGTGGTTCTGGGTGTACACACGATACACGGAGCCCGCACCCAGGCAAATGCAGTGCGTGCGTGCGTGCGAATTCCTACGGAAATGGGCTCCACTACGTGAGCAGGTGGGTCAGGAGCCCTTGAGAGGGTTCCGGAGCCAGGGACTGTGGGGGGCGGGATGTAGGGCCAGGCCCCGCCCCCGGGACCCTTAGGAGCCTCACCAGTTTGCGCTGACACCAGTGGCAGAGGCCGCAGAGGACGACAGTGACGCTAAGGCTGACGGTGATGATGGCAGAGACCAGCAGGACATCGCGGGTGGGCGCCCCTGGGGAGGACATGCACAGGTCAGACCCTCATTGGTCAGCGCCGCCCGCCCTCTCTCAGCCCCAAGCCCCCCACCTCCAGAGCAACTACCCTGCCCTAGCAGCTGGCCCCCACACTGGGAACTCTGAGCCTCAAGTTCCACTCCCAGCTAGGCTTGCTGGCTGACGCTGGGACGTTCCTCTCTTTCTCTGTGACTCAGTTTCCTCATCTGTAAAATGGGGGAATTGTGCAGGTTGAAGTTCCTCCCCCACCCTCCCTGCATGAAAGCTCCTGCCTCTGCACAGCCTTCCTGCTCAGAGGAACTTCCATTCCCTCCAACACTCTGAGCCACGACTCCAGCCCCATTTCCCCAAAGGGCACTATGTCTGAGGACATCTGCCCCATGGGCACTAACAGACCCTCAGAAGTGTCTGGCCCAACCGGGATGGCGACATGTGTAGTCCAAAAGGGAATTTCTGGAATCCTCTGACCAGCCCTCACCCCCTGCAGCTCAGCCTTCCTTGGGCTGGAAGACCACCCAAGTGGCCTCTATACGACCGGCCCTCCCACCCCTTAGCCCCCAGAGCTTGCCTCTCTTGCTCCCACCTGGCTAGCTTTAGCCCGGGGGCAGGGAGGGTGGCGGGGCACCCGCAGCTTACATTCTGAGAGCTCAGGGGTCTTATACTTCAGAAGTGGCTATGTTGACAGACTGGCCTGGGACACAAGCCCCAGGTTCCAATCAAATCCCACCACTTGCTCGCTGTGGCTTTGGACGAGTCACATAACCACTCGGTTTTCGCCCACGCAAACGCGGATTAAACCTCCTCCCTGTCTTCACACAGGTGGTTGCAAGTATGAACCCAAAGCAAATACAAGGCAGGCAAAATTTCACCAGAAATTCTCGTGTGGGGGAGTGAGTCGAATGAGAGCAGCAGAGATCACACGCGCGCTGTAAATACGTATGCACTAGGGTACGTCCTGAAGGCAAGTAGACACTGTTTATTTACAGAGGAGCCTGTGTGGGCTTTTCTGTGCCAGCGAGGGCGGTAATTAAGAGCTGACGGTATCTGTCTGGTCCTGGTTCCTGCGGTTTCAGTTTCTGGGCTCGCTGGAGAAGGGCCCGGTGGTTCGCCCAGCTCTCGGGGCCCTCGGGGTTCCCTCCTACCAGCACTCTAGTGCCCGGGGCAGTCCGTTCATGTCCTGCTCTCCCTTGAGTCCTGCTTGGGCACCACCTCTCCCTTCCTGACTTCCTGAGCCTCCTAGCTTCGGGAAAAGGCCACCTTCACCTGGACCCCTCCAGCCCACCTGCCAGGCCAACCAAGCTTCCTCCTGTCCCCAGTCTGCAGCCCCCCTGCGCTGCCCCAGCCTTGCCCCCAGCTCACTGTCACCCTCAGAGCCCATGGCACCCAGGAGCTCTGGCCTGGAAAACTAGCAGACGCCAAGGCCCTGGTCCTGCCCTTTCCTCCCTGGGGTGGAGGAACGCAGCTCGGCCTCATTTGCCAAATGGGAGGCTTCCGTCTTTAACCGCCAGGCTTCTGAGGGCGGTGGGGAGCAGGCCAAGTGGGGAGAGTGATGGCTGTAACACCGCAGGTCACGCCACCAGTGCCCCAAGACTCAAGTCTGTGGTAAAGAGAGGGGCGAACGTACCTCCCAGGAAGGGGACCTGCGCTTTTCCCAGCTGTCTCTGCAGGAACTGCCCCTGCCCCCCTGGAAGAGTCTGGCAGGAGGGAGCTCTGTGGGCCGGAAAAGCAGGCGACCTCACACCTTCCTCTGTTGAACTCACTTTTGTTTTTTTTTTTAAGATTTTATTTATTTACTTGACAGAGAGAGACATCACAAGCAGGCAGAGAGGCAGAGAGAGAGGAAGCAGGCTCCCCGCTGAGCAGAGAGCCTGATGCGGGGCTCCATCCCAGGACCCTGGGATCATGACCTGAGCCGAAGGCAGAGGCTTTAACCCACTGAGCCACCCAGGGGCCCCTGAACTCACTTTTAAATAAAATAAATTCTGTTTTGGGTCTGAGCTTTCTTCGATCACTATCTGCTAAGAATCTAGCATGAGGCACTCGGGACAGGCAAGAGGCAAGATTTCGGGGGATTATCTCTTAGCATGTCAGTGCCCCAGAGCCAGTGAGGGGCAGAACACCCAGCTCGGGCCTCCAGACTCCAAAATAGCCAAGAAAAGCCCAAAGGGTGAGTGCAGTTTCTGCCTCTTCATAGCTGAGTGGCCTTGGGCAGGTGTCTTAAGCACTCAGTGCGTTCTGGTAGTGACAACAGCGGCACCCTCCCCAGGGGGTTACTGCCGGCCCTTGATAGATGGGTATTATGATTAAAGTTGGCAGTGTTACTTCCCTCTCAGCCGGAAACACAGGGCTCTGGGAGCACAAATGAAGAAATGACTGCTGGACTGGAGGGCAATCTGGGAAGGCTTCCCTGAGGAGGTGGGATTTGGTGTGGTCTGGCGGATGGCTATGAGGCGAGGGTGAGACAATCCAGGGACAGGAAGGAGCAAGAGCAAAGGCAAGAAGAGGGGCTGGGGGGAGGGGGGAGGGTCAGGCGCGTTGTTTGAGGAGCTGGTCTAGGTTAGTGGGTGTGAAGTGGAGGAGGACAGGCTGGGAAGGGAGTGGGGCCTGGTGGGGAAGGGGTTTGCCTGTCGGGCTGAGGGGCTCGCTGTGGGAGCCATGGAAGGTTTTTGAGCGGGGGAGGGTCAGGATTGGAGTGGGCAGAGCAGGCTCTTGATCTGGTAGCTGTGGGGCCCTGGTAGGAGGTCGTGCTCTGCCTGGGTTCCTCTGCCCCCCCCTCTCCACGCCCCGCCCCCTCCACACACATCTTGGCCATGGGGTGATTCTCCAAGGAGGTCTACCTCCTCTCTTGACCAAAAAAAGTCTTCCTCAAAACTGCTCCTCAACCTCTGCTGTAGGGAGGGGAGCCCTGACGATGGAGCCTGTCAACCCCAGAAGCTGGAGGACACGCTGAGAAGAGCCCCCAGAGACTGAGGGAGTGCCCATCCAAAACAAGTAGCCTTCTGTGGGCAGGCAGCATGAGCACTGGGCTAGGAGTCTAGGAGAACTGGCGGAGGCCTTGTTCTGGCTCCTAAGCAGCTATGGGGCTGTGAGCAAGGTGCCCAGCCTCTCGGATGTCCGCACCTTCACCTGTGGGAGAGCTGACCCCTCCTCTGGCAATAGGCCAGGTGTTCTAGACGCTCCCCATGATGTAACAACTCAGTCCTCACAAAGTAACGGAAGGAAGAAGCACTACGATTGTCCCCATTTTGCAGATGGGGAAACGGAGATGCAAGGGGGTCAAGAAGCTTGTCCAAGGTCATTCCGGTAGGAGGTAGTGGAGCCAGGGTTCAAACCTAGGCCATCCGGCTCAGAGTTGGCTCTCTTTGCTTTGTGTGCTCTCTGGAACTGTTAGCGTTCCTGGAATTCATCAGGGGCTACAGACATGGATGCTGAGATGAGGCTGCGGTACCTCAAGCCCTCTTCCAAAAAGCAACATTTCCCTGTTTCACATCTTGGGCTTTTGTAGAAAGTTCCATTTGAAGAAGGAGCTGTGCTGCTAAGGGAACTTGCACCCCCTAATGGGGGCCCCCAGGATCCTCTGCTGTCATCTCACAGGCAAGGAGTCCGACCCCACCCCCTGCCCCCCCTACTGCCCACCCACAGCCCTCGAAGCTGGGGTGAAACACATGCTTGTCACTGCAAATTGCATTGATGCGGTGACCGAAAGTGACATGGTGTCCTCAGCCAGCAAGCGCTGTTATCATCAAGGGGGTGCAGGTGTGTGTTCTTGCCTGCCAGCGGAGTGACCCCATTCCCAGAGCACGGATCACTAAGTTTGGGGCTGGAAGGGACTTCTGCTGTCATGGAGTCTGGCCCCAGCGACATATGAACCCTCTGGGCAGCCCTATCAGGGACAAGAAGCTGCTTCTAGCAGGCCCTCCACCGCCAGGTGGGGTTAGGGAGCATTGCTGGGCCCCCTGAGCGGAGTCTGTCTCCCTAGAAGCCCCCCCTCCTTCCCCCCATCCCCCTCGCTCCCAAGCTTGCCCTCCAGAGCCACTGGGAACATGCTGGCTCCTTCTGCCACATGACAGGCCTCTAAATCCTTGCCGACAGCGCTCCTGTCCCCTTCCAGTCTTCTCCAGGCATAGCCGCCCTGGCCTTTCTAACCCGTCCTCCGATGACATACATGGTTTCAAGTCCCCTTAGTGTCAGCATATTAACATTGGGGAAAGAAAATATTGCAGCCCTCGTCAGCCTTTGACAGGGCCGGGTTCCACAACCTATCCTTGAGTGGAGGAGACATCCTGGGTCCCGGGGGTGAGACACGGACAAGGGCAGACGGGTGACACTGGGGAGCCGTGGGCGGGGGGGCACAGCTGGGAGTGGGGAAAGCCAGGCCTCCTGGGTCTGATCCCAGGGGTGTCTGGGGAGTGAGGCACAAGCCTGGGCACGTGGCTGCCCCCCCCAACCCCGCCAGGCCTGTGGTGGGCACTCGGCCAACTCGAGCTCAGGGTCAACCATGATCTGGTGGGGTCCCATGCTCCAGACCACGCCCCCAGTTCAGCGGCTCTCAGGGTAAAGTCTGTGTGTTTGAGGAGGCAGCCCACCTCTGAAGGTTCACGACAGGCTCGAGCTCACGCCGTTGTCCCTTCTAGAATGTCTGCACTGTGAGGGCGGGGCTTGCCCTCTGTTCCCCACGGTCTCCCCTGGACCAAAGAGGGGCCAGGCATATAGCAGGTGCTTGACAAAAGCTTGCTGAAAGAATGAGTGAGCAGGAACCCCAGGCCTCTAGGAATAATGATACTAACAGAGGCCACCATTTATTAAGCACCTACTGTGTACCAGACTCCATGGTTCATGAAGGTAAGGGCTTTATCTGTTTTGCTCCTTCTGGATATTCTACAACAGGCTGACGTATGGGAGGTACTCAGTAAGTACTGTTAAAGGTCCAGTGCTTGCATGTTATCCCACTTGTCATCCAAACAAGATGGGAGGGAAGAGATGGGAGAGGCCGCAGTGACAGAGTTTGAGCCTCTCTTCTACACACACACACACACACACACACACACACACACACACACACGAGGACCCCATTCAATCTCTCCCCATGCCATCTTTGTCTGGCAATTCCTGATTTTTCTAGGCCCTGATGAAAAACACCTCCTCCAAGAAGCCTTCCATAAGATCCCCAGTGGGAATGAATTTCTCCTGCCTAGGAGCTCCCATCACACCAAGCCTGCACCCTCCTTTTAGGGTGTTAGGGCTCCGGAACAGACTCTCTGGGTTCAAATTCTGGCTCTTCTTCTTCCAAGACATGTGACCCAAGTTTTGTGTGCCTCTGTGTCCCCATCTGTAAATGGGGGCCAGTAATAGCACAGGTCTCCTAGGACAGTTGTGAGGTTTAAAGGAATGAGCACATATAATGTACTCTGCACAGTACCTGACACAAAATAAGTAGGCAATACATGCTCGTTATCATGGTATTACCACGTTTGCCCTGTAGTGGACACATCTGGGCCACGGAGCCAGCGTGCAGGGAGTGTTGAATAAAATACTGAAGTAGATATACATCTGGTTCTTCCCCACCAGACAGCACAGGCCAAGGGTCCTGTCTTACCCAGTTCGGTGCACCCAGATCCCTGCCCCGGGGGCTTGACCAAGACCAAGAGCATCAGTGAATGCCTGTGGCGAGGAATGGGGAGGCCTGGGGCGAGGGGGCGTGGGGGGACCCACAGCTGGAAGCCAGGCTGGGCTTCAGGTGTGAACCACAGACCTGAGCCCGTCCCTTGCCAGGCTGTGCCCCCACTCCCAACTCCTTCTCATCTCCTCAGCAAGCCATAATTTATGGATGAACCGAATCAAACAGGATGGCTGGCTGCTGGGATGCCCTGGGGAGCTGCTGGAGAGGGAATGGACTTCTGAGGGCACGCTCACCAGCTGCCCGGCGGGGGATGTGGGATGGGGGGAAGACAGGCAGGGAGGGGGAGGAGGTACACACATACGCAGGTCACAGACATGAACACCCATGGCTTGCACACACACGTGCCTATACCACATAGACTCACTCGGCACAGACAACCAAGCAGCCCACACTCCACACATGCACATGCAGGTGTGCACACACACACGTGCGCACACACACACAGCCCCAGAGACCCACCCCTTGCACAGACACTCGTGCTCACTCACACACATGTGTAAACACACTATGCACAGATACCCATGTCCACACAAACACACGCACACACACAAGCCTTGGAGGCTCACGGCATGCATGGACACTGTGCTCACACTCACACGCACAAATGCACGCACGGCCACAGCCACGAGTAGATGCCCAGCCCACTCCATCATCCACGAGGTCTAATTGTTCATGCACATCCTCTGGCATGGAACCCTCTCCCAGGACCCGTTATTCCTCTACTTGAATCCTGTCTGTCCTTCTGAGGCAGAGCAGTGGGACAAGAAGTAGACCTGGGGGCAGGTGGCCTGGATTCAAGTCACATCTCCGCCCCTGGCCTGAGACCCTGGGTAAGGCCCATTCTGGGCCTCAGTGGTTCACCTTCAAGCGATGGAAACAACCCCTGACGTCCCCTACTGGGGTTCTACCAGAGACCACGATCATCCATCCCCATTTCACAGAGAAGAGACAGGCATGGCAGATTAAGGACATGAGCCTGCCCTTTCCCTCTGAGCTGGAGGATGTACCAGCCCTCCACTGTGGGCTCTACTGCGCGGCCCAGCCACGCCTCACTTTCCTTCTGCCTTCAAGAAGGCTAACCTCTTTCCCACTTTGGCACAAGTTCTTCCCTCTGCCTGGAATACTTTCCTTCTATCTCCTGCCATTACTATCCCGAGACGAGATGGTCTTCCTTCCCTCCCACATTCCTTTCTGCCTCCCCTGGAACTATGGCAATTCATCATTGTGGATTAACAATTAGCCCTTCTTTCTGTCTTTTCCCCTGACGGGAACCCCTTGATCACCCATCTCTGTAGCCCCAGGTCTTGTACCTAGGAGAGCTGAAGAAGTAAGTGCTAAACAGATGCTTGACGTTATTCCAGGCCCGCAGGTAAGCCTGCCTCTTCCAGGAAGCCTTTCCTGATAACTCGTGCTCACAGCAGTCTCTTCATTCCCCAAGTCTGAATTAACTGACCTTCTGTCCAGCACCCTTTTCTTGCAGGTAGGCCTGTCCCCCAAGCAGAGCCAACGGGGTAAGATCATGTCTCCCCATCTCTTGGGCTCCCCCACAGCCCACAGCCCACAGCCCAGGATGCAAGACAGAGAAGGTGCTGGACACGCTGGAAATCTGTGCACACAGACTTTTCTCCCAGACTTTGCTTGCTCTTGTACTCCCAGTTGGTGACACGCACACTCTATCCATATCCAGGCCTTCCAAAGTTGTCCCATCACCCCACACCCTCCCAACCTAGACTGCTTCCTGCTTTCAGGATCCCCAGATTGCAGGCCCTTGTTCTCCCTACCAAATATCTGTCATCATAGTAAGTAATGTACGTTAAACACGGAATCGTGTTCACATCTTTAGCACCCTCTGGAGGTAAATACGCTCATACTTGCTTTACAAAGAAAGAAACCGAGGCTCAGAAGGGTTAAACACTTGCCCACGGGCACAGAGCAGAAGAGAGGTAAAGCCAGGATTGTACCTGGAGTTTGTAAACCTCAAACCTTACAGCTCTCTCTCTCTCTCTCTCTTGTTCCCTCCAAGGGGAGCTGAGCCTTGAGTCAAGTCACTCTGAGGACAGCCAAGAGAAGAAAGAAATAGAGGGAACATAAAAGAAAAGGCAGTCAGGGGGAGGAATTTCCCCCCAAATTTTACCAACGAGAGCCATGCCCCAGTTACCCCAAGAGCTTCACAGGCTCCTCTTGCACGCACCTTTCCCAGAGATCCTTCCTCCCTGCACTGGCCCAGCCCTCAGCCCCAGTAAATCACCCGCATTAGAGGCTCAGTCCACCTAAAGGTCCCTGAACAGGCTCGGGAGCTGGACCCCTGGGGTTAGACAAGGGTGAGCACGAAGCAGAGATGAGTGGCGTAGCCCAGGATTTGCCCGGGCTCCGTCTCTGGTACCGGCTAGGGCACAACCACTATTCCGGAGATAAAGCAGAATGATGGTGGGGGTGGTTGGGGCTACGTCTGCCAGCGTCTTCCCATCCTAATCCTGCCTCCTCCCACCTGATTCTGCACTACTTACGACACATCAGGCCCCAGCGCCTCCCCGCTCCATCCTTTGGTAGCTGCGTGATGACGTTCAAGGTGGAAAGCAGTGAAAGCTAGAGTCGCAGGTTTCCAAAGGAAGCGCCCCTCCACGTGCATGCTGAGCAGATGGAAATGGGGGGAAGGTGGGAGGGTATTTACAAGTGCAGAGCCTACCAGCCCTAGGACTCTTTGGGCATGGGAAAAGGGGACATTTTCAGTACCTATCCCACCTTCCTTCCTCCTCCCAACCCAACACACACACACACACACACACACAGAGCCGGAAAAAGGCAGAACTGGGGAGAAAGCAACAGAAAACCAATGAGCAAAACTCTGAGCTTTACACAGCCAGGCAAAGCTCTGGGCCTCCCGACATGCTGCATTTTCTGCCCTCTCTCTCTAGTCTAAAGCTCCTCCTACAAGCTACCCACCTTGGGAAATAGAAAATAAGATGCGCAGGTAGAAGGAAAAGGAGGGGGAAAGAGAGCCTGGCATTCATTTCCCAGGAAAGCTGGGCCTCTACCTTAGCCCCATGCCCCCTGGACAGTCTGCCTGAGTGTCCTTCAGAAAGCCAAGGAGACACCCACAACCCCTCAGGCTTCACCTGGAGTGGGCCGAGCAAGGCTGGTGAAAGGGGAGGCCCGAGGGGAATTGTTTTGGAAAGTTACAAGTAGCTGAAAATAGGGGCTTAGCACGAGCAAGCCTCCTCAACCTTGACTGTAATAAAAACAGATAATGCGTGAGTGAGCTAGGGAGGGAGTGCTGGCAGGGGCCGCAGAGGCCGGCTGGATGCAGACGGTTTAGAATTCAGAGGAGATGCCAAGTGAGTAAACAGCAAATGAAGGATTGTTCGGATGGGCCAGGAGCCGTTCCAGCAAGAAATTGGACGGGGACATGTCAGGATCCACCAGCACGTCGACTCTTCATCACGGGAACAGGGCCTGCTGAGCTACGAAGGCCTCATCCATGAGTTCTCTGTGCCTTCTCTACCTTGGCTCTTTCTTCCAGCAGAGAGTGTGGCCTTGGTAATAACAGCTCACGTTTGTTCAGTGCTGAAGAGCTTACAAAGTACTGCAGAGTTTACCTAGGGTTTCACGTCTCCTGCCATATTTAATGGCGATGGGGTATCTTCTAGCTCTCCCTCACCACAGCCACCCCCACCTCCCACAGTTCCTGACCTAGGGGAGCCTGGTACATCTGGCTTCAGTTTTCAGCCTCAGAAGATGGGGGAGGGGGGTTGGGACCATCTGCAGACTCCAGAGAGCTGGTGAGTCTAGAAGTCAGGAGGGTCAAAAACACTCAAGATGAATGGGATCAGGTGCCAGCTCTGAGTTAGCTGGGAATCAACCACCATCCCCAACCACGCTGATCCCAAAGTTGATGAGCCACATGGACACCCCTGAAAATGCTCATGTCCATCATAACAGCAGGAGCTCAGGAAGGGAGGAGCTCAGGTGGAGGGCTTCTCCACCAGGAGTGTGGAGCAGGGGCAGGATCAGGGACGTGTGATGATTAAGTGCGGGCCTTGACCACTAGTTACTATGAATAATGCATCATTGTGCCTTGGCCTAAGTCAGCATCTTATTGTTATTAATAATACACGGCTGCAAAGAAGCTGAGGTTGGAATGGTGTGCTCTATTTTATTCGAGGATCTCAGAGCACTTAAGAGTTCCTCATGCTGATGACTCAACTCTAGCTCCCCAAGTCACAGGCTTCCTTACAGGCCAGGGCACCTGTCCTGCCCAGCACCCTCCCACCTGATGCTTGGAGCCATGAAAAAGCCTCAGGGGCTAGGAATCTTCCATCCTGAGATTCAGAGTTTTTGATTGGTGTTTTGGTGGGAGAAAGGGTACAGTTAATCCTTGACAGCTCAAGGGATCTCTCCGGGATAGAATAGAATGCGAAGATAGAATAGAATGTGAAGCTTCTCCCAGGGATGTTTAGGAAGGAGGGAGAGAACTACTGGAAATCCAGTGGGGAGAAATGTTTGGAGAGAGACCACTGGGGATCTGAATCCAGTTCTGCCACCCACTGTGTCACTGGGGATGTGTGGCCTTAGGGAACTAACTAGACTCTCTGGTCCTAAGTCTCCTTGTTAGAACATGGGGTGGGTGACCGAGATTCCGCCTGGGAGGTGCCATACTACCATATTTGTGGGGCGGTATCATTTGCCCCACAAATGCTAGGAAGGAGCAGCTTAGAGCGCTGTCTTGGGATCTGTCCACGGTTCTGAAACAGGGGCAGGTGCGGTGCTCCTGTCCTTGGTGCTGAAATTTGTTTCAGTCCTGACACTGCTCCCTCCTCTAGACCGCTCTCTGCATTGCCCCTAATGAGCAGGATGCAAAGGACTGGAGCTGTTTTCAGCACTAAAGCATAGTGGTCCCACTTTCCTCTGCCAACTGCTCCCTGATCAGCCACGAGCTGAAGCCACGGCGGCGACCAGGCAACTTTGAGAGCTCCCTTTCCCCGGTGAGGTCCTCAGATGTTGAGGACCCAGTCAGCACTCGGACTCAGGACAGAAAAAGCCTCCCCCCGCTAAAGTAAATGCCGCCTCCCATTCCCTCAAGTAGAGTCCGTCGAACCGCCTCCTGGCGGCTGGTGCGGGTACTGCGCATAGAGCAGAAACATAGAAGGTCCCCGCAGTGGCGCTGGGCGGGTGGGGAAGGAGTGGCATAAGGTCCGTCGTCACCGCCCCCTCACCCATCCCAGGAAAATATGGCGTTCTGAGGTTGCAGCGCCGCCCAATAACCCGCACGTTCCAGGCAGTCCGGCTGCCCTGAGGCCGTCTTGAAACACCATGCTGCCTATTTCACAGTGAAGACTCAACCCAGTAGTCAACCAAGGCCAAGGGAAAAACTTCTTGCTGCCCCTAACACAACTTTTCTTCCCGCTATTGGGTGAGTCCTACCACAATGAACCAAAGGCTTGCAATTAGCCTCCCTGAGGGCAACAGCTCCCTACCTCACATCCACCCAGATAAGAAACTTGCCCACAGCCGTGCCTGGGTGGCTCTGTTGTTAAGCGTCTGCCTTCGGCTCAGGTCTTGATCCCAGAGTCCTGGGATTGAGCCCCACATCTGGCTCCCTGTTGAGCAGGAAGCCTGCTTCTCCTTCTCCCACCCCCACTGCTTGTGTTCCCTCTCTCACTGCCTGAGTCAAATAAACAATTTTTTTTTTTTTAAGTAAGAAACTTGCCCATAGCCCCTCTCTAGGAAAAAGTGGGAGTCAGGGGAGAAAGCCACAGTTTCTGCCCACTCCTGTTCGCTACTCCACAGGTGGGGTCTCTTTGAAAAGCAGATCTGCTTGGTGTTTCTAGGGACTGCTTCATATTAGCCTCACTGGGTGTGGAACTTCCCCTCTTTCCAAAAACAAACATCAATGTTTGCAAATAAAACTACCTGAAGACAATGCCCCAAATCACAGCCCTCTGGATCCAGGTAAGGAGTAAAGATAACAGTCTTTTTTTTTCTTTTTTTAAGATAACAGTCTTTACAGTACATACAGATAATATAATTTATTGAGCACTTACTATAGGCCAAGAGCTGCTAAGAGCTCTGCAAACATTTTCTCATTGAAAACTACAACCCCTCCCCCTGGGAGGAAGCCTGAGGGTCAGCCTTCCACAGATGAGGAAAGTGGGGTCCAGAGAGGTGAGGTGGCCACTCAGAGTGGTGCAGCTGGCATGTGCTGAGACTGGAGACTGGCGCTGGACACCACATCTGTCTGCCCTCGATCTTGCAACTCGCTGTCCTTCCATGTTCTGGAAGCCTCGCTGCCCCACTCCTGCACATCCTCATAACTCATCTGAGAGCACACTGGAGGAACAGAGTGACACCTCACACTCCCACAGCACTCACAGCCTGCAAAGTGCTTTCATAGCCATTGTCCGAGTCAATCCTCATGATACCGAGGCATTCTTCCAATGGGACAAGAGAGAAAGCTAAGGCACAGAGAAATAAGACGCTTGCCCCAAGCCACACAGTGAGTAGTGGAACCAAAATTCAGATGAAGACGGTGGTACTCCCAACCCAGTGCTCTCTCTGTGCTTCCATAAGGCTGGGGTCCTGGAGGTAAGTCAGGGAGGTGGGAGGGGGTCCAGGGGCTTCCTGAGACCCCGACCTGGGCTGCTTCCCTCCTCCTTGTCCCCAGGGGCCATCAGTTGGCTCAGCTCTACCTTGGAGTCTCAGAGTCTCATTCTAAATGAAATTTTTTTCCAGGCAATTACTTCCAACTAATTAGGAGGCAAGGCTGCCAGTCCCTGGGCCCTGGGCTGACCCCCTTTCTCAACTCACATGGGTGGGGGATTGTTGAGGTACTGAATAGCAGCACCAGCCACAGAAACTGCCTGGCTCGGCCCCATCAGCCCCATCATCTGAAGGAGGCAGGGAAACTCTGAGGGCAATGGAACCGGTGGAGGAGTAAAGAGCGCCAAGGAACTGGAAGAATGGAGCTGGAGCTCGGGACACTGGGGAGGGAGGGACTCTGAAGTGGGAGCGAGCCAGAGGACAAGAAATGAAGGAGTCTAGACATGCCCATGCAGAGGGAGAGGGAGACCTGAGCTCAAGAGCAGCAGGGGGAACCAGGAAGATCCACAGAAACAGGGACATTTGTTCCACATTGTAGGGAGGAAAGAGAAGGAATCTCAGGAAGCAGAGAGACAGAGGAGGGGGAAGAGGCCTCCCATCTGTGGAGGGAGAGGAAGGAAGAAGGCACCCTGGAAAATGGTCAAGATTACTGAAGTGGAAGAGGCAGAGAGAGGGAGATACTGGGAGACTCCAAGAAGGGGAAGGAGAGAGGAAGGACAGGGAGGAAGGAGGATTGCTGAAAGAAAACCCTGGGGAGGAGGGGAGAATGGGGGAGGATGGCTGGAGTGGCAGCTCCCAGGGCCCCAAGGAGGCCTCTCTCTAGTCATCGTCCTTGAGTCTCCCCCAATGTCAGTGCCCAGCCAGTTGGGCCCACATGCCCTCCTACGCAGCCACAGGTGCGGGCCAGCATGATGGCAAGCCACCAGTCAGCGCAGGCCCCAGATGTTCCACTCATCCTGGACAGCCAGCTGACCTCCCTTCCTGTCAACCTGCCACCGCCTCCAGTGGCCTGAGCCAGGGACTCTCCGGGGGCCACACAGCAACATGACCAGGCGGCTCTGGGACTATGGGGTCCAGCCTCTCTACCTGACAGGGAGGACCAAGGACCCGAGAGAGAATGGTGCTTGTCCAAGTTCCTATACCGAGTGGGTGATGAGGCCAGACATAGAAGGTTCAGGGTCTAAGTCCCATTGGTCGGTCCTCTTCCTTCCTGGGCAAAGCCAATAACAGGAGACAAAGACGGGTCTTGGTTGCTAGCAAGTCTGTCCCTGATCAATCTAGGGGAGTAAGGGCAGCCAGAGGCTGAAGGAGAAGCAAAGGAAGAGACTGCTTCTGGAGCACTGGGTGGGAGGACTCTGCACACGCTCTAATTGCAGCTAACATAATTGAGCGTTTACCAGGTACCATGTTCTAGCCACTGCGTGTACGATCTCATTTAGTCCTCATGAGAGCCCTATAATGTGTAAATTACTGGAATTCCACTACAGGGAAGAAACTGAGACTCAGGAGAGTTGAGTCGTTGGCCAAGTCCACAGGCCAGTTGGTGGCACGTTATTAATTCAGGGGAATGACCACTGCCTGGAGGACCCATCTACCCGGCATTATCTGAAGACGCTCAGATCCCCAAGTTTCCATGACCCCAGCCAGCCAACCCCTGGCAGAATCCAGGCCCCAGATGCCAGTGGGGTTGCAGTCCCAGTGCCCCAGTGGGGTCCAAAGTGGGGGCACGATCAGGAAGTGCTGCATTGGAACAAGCCCCGTCTTCAGGCAGTGGAGCCTGATTTCTAGTCCTGGCTCTGCCACTAACTTACTGTGTGACTTTGGGCAGGTCATGTGCCCTCTCTGGACTCGGTGCTCCTACCTGTGCCACTGAAGCGGCAAACTAGACGGGAAGAGCTAATGACCCATGCTGCCGATGCGGCGACAGTCACAGTTCCGGCCAGTTCGTATACGTCAGCTCCTCAGATCCCCCCAGCGGTGCCCTGAAGTGGGTACCATTATCACCTCCCCTTTACGGATGGGGAGATGAAGTCATGAAAGGTCAGCTTGCCCAAGGTCACATGGCTAATTGATACATGCCAGAACTGGGATGCGAACCCCATTACTTAAAATTTTTTTTACATTTTTATTTATTTATTTTAAATCACCTCTACACCCATTGTGGGCTTGAACTCATGACCCTGAGTTCGAGAGTGGCATGCTCCAGCAGCTGAGCCAGCCAGGTGCCCTGGGAACCCCATGACTTTCGATCCAGAGCTCATGCTCTGGCTGCTGCTCTGCATTCCGTCCTTCATGAGTCTCTTAGGTGCCCTGGGGAGCCCCTCCCGTGTCCCGCTGCATGGGCACCCGTGCCATCACGCTTCCACGCAGGAAGCGACCATGACCATCATGGGGCTGCGTGATGCCGGCTCCCGTGCCCTCACCCAGCTTCCAACTGCAACAGCCACACTCGCTCCATCCTGCAGCTCCGCGAGCTTCCTGGCACCCGGAAGAGGCCAGCTCCAGCGGGGCCACATGCACGCACACACGGGTCCCCTTTTCTGGACGCCAGCGGATTCATGGGGGGCCCTGTGCCAAGCATCAGCACACGGCCACGTGGCAGTGACGCGGACCACCACACCCCTTCTCCTCGGCCCCCCTCTAGTGCCTGGGTGGCTCACACATCACATTGCACACCTGCCAGCACCCCCATCCACGCTGCCTTTCCTCACGCCTCTCCCCTCACAGAAGCGGGCCCCTTCTCCAGGAAGGAAGCAGGCACACGCCCAGCCTGGCTCCCACGGCCTGAAGATGCCAGCCAACTCAGGGGTGGGGAGGGAGAAAGAGCCACCGCCCGGAGGCTCCGAAAGGCCTGGGCTCCACGGTTCCCGTCTGACACTAAGCCCTCCCTTGGTCTGAGGGTCAGGGCTCTCGAGATCCAGAAATGGGGTCAGATGGGGGCATCGGGGAAATCGCTGCCCATCACGTCTGAATAGGACCGCGGAGCCGTGAGGGTGTCTCTGGCCAAGTTAGCCCTGCATCCCCCCCCCAGCACCCCATCCTGGTCCCTGCTCTCTCCTCCCCCTGCCCAAGCATCTCAGAGTTCTGGGTATTTTTAGGCCTCAGCTGACAGGCTGTGAAATCGCTTTCTTCGCACCTCCCCAACCAGGCGGGGGCTGGAGAGGGAGGAACGGGGCTGGGGGGGGG
>RCUC01148554.1:0-32410 GCA_003697995.1 Taxidea taxus jeffersonii | reverse complement strand
TTTTTTTTTTTAAGATTTTATTTATTTATTTGACAGAGATCGCAGGTAGGCAGAGAAGCAGGCAGAGAGAGAGGAGAAAGCAGGCTCCCTGCTGAGCAGAGAGCCCGATGCAGGGCTCGATCCCAGGATCCTGGGATCATGACCTGAGCCGAAGGCAGATGCTTAACAACTGAGCCCCCTAGGTGTCCCCCAAAAGAGCATCTTAATGCATGCTTCTTGAAGCTAGCTATTGTTCTGATCATTCTTTATGCATTACCTCATCCAATCCTCATAAAAAAAAAACTCATGGGACGCCTGGGTGGCTCAGTGGGTTAAGCCACTGCCTTCTCGGGTCATGATCCCAGCATTCTGGGATCGAGTCGGGCTCTCTGCTCAGCAGGGAGCCTGCTTCTCCCCTCCCCTCTCTGCCTGCCTCTCTGCCTGCTTGTGTGATCTCTGTCTGTCAAATAAATAAATAAAATCTTAAAAAAAAAAAAAACTCATGGGGGAAAAAAAAAACCAACAACCAAACTTGCAAGGTAGGTGTTATCTGTGTTTCTGAGATGAAGAGGAGGTTAATGTTATTGCTAAGGTTACATAACTGGGGAGTACATAGACCGGATTTTGGACCCAGGAAGTCTGGCCTCAGGGTCTCTGCTCTCAACCCTTGTTCTATACTAACTCTCGTAATAAGAAGTAGATTTCTGTTGAGAGAATAAAGGCATTCCTGCTACAATCATCCACATAAGCCTTTGTGTACATTTCTATATGATGAATGTAACCAATAACAGGTCACCCTTCAAAATATATAAGGAAGGTAAGACTCATAAAACTGCTTTTATCCAGACTTACAGAGTCAGTATCTTTAACATATGGTTAGAAGAGATAAACCCAAGAAACACAGCATGTAAACTGTGGAAAAAAAAAAGACTTGTCTCTTCCAGCAATAAAACATTTGAATACAATAACATTAAGGTTCACTTAAAAACTGTAAGTTATAAAAACAAAATTTGGGGAAACAAGCTGCCCTACACGAAGGCTAGGATGTTTTAGAGAACATTCTAAAAATATATTTCAAGCATTAGTAAATCTTTTTATGCCTCGACCTATGTATTATTAGTCACTCCTTTGGTTGTAAGTGACAGAAACCCAGTGCAGACTGGCTCAAGCAAAGGGAATTTATCCAGGAGAGTTGATCCTGGATTCCTGGATCCAAGAGCTCAAAGCTCTCAAGGATCTGAGCTCCTTGGTTCTCTCTGCCCCTGGCTTTGGTTCGGAGCAGACTTCCTCCCTTACTCTGCTGGAAAGAAGCCCTGCCCCACCCCATGTTAGCAAGAGCTGCGTAGCTCTCGTCCTTAGACTCCAGATCCATAGCAATCCCCCAGAATGACTCTGATAGACCTACCTAGGCCATATGCCCATTATCGAGCAATCTCATGTTCAAGTATGGAGTATTCTAATTGGCAAAGACAACGCTGTGTGTTGACCACAGTTTCTTCCTGGGCACAGAAGACTATATTTCTCACGTGCTCTCACATCTAGTGGGAGCATGTGACTAATTCTGGCCAAAGAAATATGGTAGAAGTGAGTGAGGCTCACTTCAGAGCTGGCTCCTAAAGTGTCCCCCCTCCCAGTCTTCCTACTCTCTGCTCATTAATGGTTGACACATGTATAGATCTAATGGAAGGGCCCCAATGACGCCCTAGAGAACACTGAAGACACTAAAAAGAAGGAGCTTATATCTGAATTTCTGCTTATAAAAGGGCCTCCCCATGTCTTGCCCCCTCCACCTCCCCAAAACCTTTACCACTGAGACTTGTGGTTTGTTGTTTCTAATCTACCATGAACACATTGGCTCAAACACCAACTCCTGGGACAGGACAGGTGAGGACCTCTGCTTGAAAGCACATCAGAACCATAAAGTGGAGAGGGATGTTCCCAGTGGGAAGGGATGTGCATCAGACAAAGAATACCTCAACCCAATTATCTTTTGGTTGCAAATCAGTCCCAAGGAAATAACCCAAACGGAAACTGAAGAATTTGAATAAGGATGTTCATTACAGAGATATTTATAATATTGATAGATTGGCAAAGTCCCAAAAGCTTAAGACATAGATGCAATAAAGCAAAATATGGTCTACCAATAGAATGGACCCATTGCACATGGAACTGTGTATAGGAAATAATGTTAAATGACAAATGTCAGGGCTCCTGTCTGGCTTAACCGGTAGGGCATGTGATTCTTGATCTTGGGGTTGTGAGTTTGAGCCCCATGTTGGGTGTAGAGATTACTTAAAAATAAAATCTTGGGGCACCTGTGTGGCTCAGTGGGTTAAAGCCTCTGCCTTTAGCTGGGGTCATGATCCCAGGGTCCTAGGATGGAGCCCCACTTCGGGCTCTCTGCTCAGTGGGGAGCCTGCTTCCCTTCCTCTCTCTCCCTTCCTCTCTCTCTGCCTACTTGTGATCTCTGTCAATAAATAAATAAATAAATAAATAAAATCTTTAAAATGACAAATGTCCAGCACAAGAGGATTTAATTCTCTCCATATTCCTTACAGGGGTGCTGGGGCTTGGATCTTCCCTGGCCCCAGATTGCGGGGTAGAGTCCTCAGAACTGGTAACTTGAATCAAGGAGTCCTCACTGAAGCAAGAGGAGGAAGAGGAAGAGCCAAACATTCTACAGGAGGACTGGGGTTCACATTTGTGAGAAGACAGTTAGGAAGGAACAAGGGCTCAGGGTTCCAGATTAGGAAGAGGAAAGAAAAGTTGGAGCAGATGAGGATCAAGCTGGGGCAGTGGGGGCAGGCATCCTGTAGGTGTCAGAGGATCAGGGCTGGCCTTGGGGGTGGCTGGGCTAGCCGAGTAAAGGGCCAGAACTAAGGCAGTTACCAGACCCTTCCAAGTCCCCTAGGCAGGGCATGGCATCTCTTCACTTACCCAGTAGAATGTCTTAACTTCTTCAGACAAGTTCTTGACAAGGAGGTGGGAGCCAAGAATCTACCAACTCATGGCCACCAAATGTTAGCACCAAATGTTGGAGTTGGTCCCCAGGCCAGTGCGGATTCAGTGTTTCCTGTGCCCCAGGTCACACTTGCTCCTTCCGACTTGTCCAGGCTGGCTGTGGGGGTGCGGAGGTTAGTCTGGGGGTAGTGGGGAGCGATGGAGAGCAATGTCACGGCTTTGCAAGACCTGACATGTCCATTTCCTTCGAGGCTGGCTGGCTCATGTCTGTCAGGAATCACAGTGCTTCCCTTACTCGGGGAGCCACTTCCACATGGGGCAGAGCCTGTGGGAGGCAGAACAAAGGCTCCCAAGGATGTCTGCGTCTGTGATTGTGCCACGTTACAGCCAGGGAGAATGAAAGTTGCAAATGGAAGCAAGGTTGCTAGTCAGATGCCCTTAAAACAAAGCGCCATTCTGGATGATCTGGGTGGGCTCCGTGGAATCACAAGGCGTCTCCCCATGTGAAAGAGCGGGGCAGAAACGTCAGAGTCAGGAAGGATCTGAAGGTGCTCTGCTGCTGGCTTTGAAGGTGGAGGAAGTCCCCGTGAGTCCAGAAAACGCAGGCGGCCTCTAGAAGCCGGAAAGGGCAAGGAAATTGATTCTCTAGAGTCTCTGGAAGGAAGCCGCCTTGCCAACACCTTGAGTTTAATTCGGTGAGACCCATTTCTGACTCTGGACCTCAGAACCGGAAGGTGGCAAACGTGTGTGACTAAACCACGTTCGTGAGGTCTTGATCTAGCAGCTGGAGGAGCCTCCTCTCCGGCTTTTCAGATAAGTGTTGTGTAGCCCCTGGGCATGCCCTGAAACTCACGAGCTGTCGAGCCCCCCGGGGTGGCCATCAGAATCACCAGGTAGGACATTCATTGATTTGTGTGTTCACTAATGTCTTTATTATGGCCTATGTTCATAACAGAAATATGACAGGCATATAACAAACATTCACGTATGTTTGTTACCCGCAATTTAGTGTTCCTGTGGCCTCAGAAAATCTGAAAAAAAAAAAAAAATGGCGTGGCAATGACCAATAAAACCACCACAAGAGTCTATAATGTACATTTCACTGTTTGTTTCATCGCACAAGTGTTCATTCTTCCCCCCATCTCTCCATCCCTCAACCCACCTCATTTTTCAAGCATTTCAAAGTAAATTACACCAGCCCTGAATCCAGGCCAGCCGTTTGCTGAAGCGGTTGGTTTCAAGCAGGAGCCTGAAGACGTGTCTTTCTAGGGGCCTCTGGCTGGTTCAGTCAGTAAGACGTGCAACTCTTGGTCTCGGGGGGTCGTGAGCTCAGGCCAGCCCCACACTGGGTGGAGCCGACTTAAAGGAAAGCAAACAAAAGACAAAGCTCCCCAAAGCATTTCTGTGCAACGTTGTGTATGTGTGTGGTCATCCGTTTTCATTTCTCTTGGGTAACTACACAGGAAATGATATGCTGGGTCATAAGGAAGGTGTATGTTTAATTTTAGGAGGAACTGTCACACATTTTCCCAAAGTTGTGCCATTCCTTTTCTTTCTTTCTTTCTTTTTTTAAAAAGATTTTATTTATTCATTTGAGAGAGCGAGCGAGCAAGTGAGAGGGGGAGAGAGAGCAGGGAGGAGGGGCAGAGGGAAAGGGAGAAGCAGGCTCCACTCTGAGCAGTGAGCCAGATATGGGGCTCGATCCCTGGACTCCAGGGTGAGGAGCTGAGCCAAAGGTAGACGCTTAACTGACAGAGACACCAAGGTGCCCCAAGCTATGCCATTTCTAAAAAGAAAAAAAAATAGATCGATTGATGATTGATTGATTGATTTCAGATAATCTCTACGTCCAATGTGGGGCTCAAACTCATGACTCCAAGATCGATAGTCACATGCTCTTCCGACTGAGCCTGCCAAGTGTGTTGTGCCATTTTAAACTTTTGCCCAAACCCTTCAACGTTTGGTATTTTCAGTCTTGAATTTTAGCCATTTTGGTGACAGGGTAGAAGTATTTCACTGGGATTTCAGCTTGCATGTCCCTGATGACCAAGTGATGGAGATGGTGTTTCCATATGCATGATGACTATCCATCTGTCTCTGTGAAGCGTCTTTTCAAATCCCTTGCCTGTTTAAAAATTGGATTGTTTTCATTATTGAGTTTTAAGAATGCTTTTTATATCCTGGATGCCTTTCCTTTGTCAGATATTATATTTTGAGAATGCTTTTACTCAGTCCATGGCTCATCTATTCATTTCCTTCCTTCCCTTCCTTCCTTCACTCTTCCCTCCTTCCCTCCCTCCCTCTCTCCCTCCGTCCTTCTTTCTTTCTCTCTTTCTTTCTTGGATTTTATTTATTTACTTGAGAGAGAGCAAGAGAGCAAGAGCACACTTATGTGGGGAGGAGAGAGGAAGAAGCAGACTCCCCGCTGAGTCATGGAGCCCAACAGGGAGCTCAGTCCCAGGACCCTGAGATCATGACCTGAGTTGAAGGCAGATGCTTAACCCACTGAACAACCCAGGTGCCCTTCATCTATTTATTTTCTTAATGATGTCTTTTTGATAAGCAGAAGTTTTTAATTTTGATTAAGTCCAATTTATTAATTCTTTCTTTTATGGTTGTTTCTTTGTGTCCCAGAAACCTTTGCCTACATCTGAGTGATGAATATAAGTCTATGTTTCTTTCTTTTTTTAAAAAAATATTTTATTTATTTATTTGAGAGAGAGAGAGTGAGCACAAGCAGGGGGAGTGGGAGAGGGAGAGGGAGAAAGAGACTCCATGCTGAGCAGGGAGCCCGATGCAGGGCTCGATCCCAGGCCCTTGGGATCATGACCTGAGCCAAAGGCAGATGCTTAACCCACTGAGCCACCCAGGTGCCCCTCTATTTTTTCTTCTAAAAACTTTAAAAGTTTTAGCTTCTTTTTCTCTTTTTTAAGATTTATTTATTTATTTATTTGAGAGAGAGAGAGAGAGAGAGAGAGAGAGAGAGGGAGCGCACACATGGGGAGGAAGGGGGAGAGGGGGAGGGAGATAGAGAATCTCCAGTCTACTCCCTGCTGAACGTGGAATCTCAAGTCGACTCCCCGCTGAACGTGGACCCCAACACGGGGCTCAATCCCATGACCCTGACTGAGATCACAACCTGAGCAGAAACCAAGAGTCAGACATTAATTGATGGAGCCACCCTAAAGTTTTAGCTTTTCTATTTAGGTCTAGGATCCGTAGTGGGTTGGTGTTTGTACATGATGTCAGGTAAAGAGGTCGGGGTTTGTTTGTTTCCTTACCTCCATATGGATATCCAGTTTCCAAGCAATATTTGCTGAAGGCACTTTCCTCTTCCCACTGGTTTGCTTTTACACCATTGTTGAAAACCAAGTCGCCGTAGAAGTGTCTCTTCCTGGTGGGACCTCTGTTTTTTAAAAGCTCCTCAAGTGGTTCTGGTGCATGTCCTTAGGGTGCAGACCCTTGGGGTCCTGACCATTTGCTGGTGAGGTGGTTGGTGATTTAACAGGTTGTGTGTGTCAGTGTGTTGTGGACACGGGAATGCAGTGGGCTCTATGCAGATTTTGCAGAGTTAAGGTGGGTGGTGCAACGGTGTTTCCTGGTGAGCAGGGAGCAGCAGAGAGAGTTCTCTGGAGCTTGATTGAGGTATTCCACCAGGAATCCGGCAGTAAGGTCCAGTGTAGAGGGTGAACAGTGTCACCTTAGTCAGAGTACCAGCTTCCCACCATGACGACGTGATGGCCAGGGGCATCAAGGTGGCCATTAATCCTTAGGAGCATTGCGGTTTGTTCTCGGCCAGAGTACTTGTGACTCAAGGGCTGATGGACTTAAGGGGCAGTTTCCAGACCACAGGATCACCAAAAGTTCCCTTGAACGATAATGTTCAGGATTTTGAATGATCCTCGATGACACACTGAATGATGCCGTGTCTGATCTCAACACTGGTTTGCAGTATCTAAGCTGCCAGGGAATGGATGGCTGTTCAGGGGAAGAGGATCCTGTTCATTCCTTACCTTTGGGCAGACATGAATTTCTGGCAACTTGGTGATGGTCTTGCAGAATGCTTAGACCAGCAGCAACAAAGCTGGCAAGACTGCAAAGTTCTCAGGCCATCGGGCTTTGGCCGGGGCGGGGGGCTCTCCTGGTATCCTCAGCTAATATGACAGGCTATCTGCTGGACACTTCAGGCTGCTTAACAGGCAAAGGTGAATATCCAACTCTTGGAAGACTATGAGTAGGTGGGAGCTAGGCCAAGTATGCTCCAGGCACTGCTGGCTGTCAGGTGATGGGAACTCCCCTCCCTGCAAACCGCCTAGCTCAGTAGCAATGTCTCCCCCCCACCCAAAGTCACATACATTAGCCATCACACTTCACATAGTGTCACAGCAGACGTCACTTAGTCTGGGGACTTCCTGAGACAGGCTGGAAGAGTTGGCTTTAAGGAAGTAAGTTAGAGGACTGATTTGGAAGAAGGTCAAGGGCAAATTAGAAATAAAGAGTAATCCCTAAAAGGAAACACACAGTGAGGCTGGTACAGGAGTCCCATCTCTTTTCTGAGGTCACTTGGGACATACAGGGTGGGAAAATAGGGCATGGACTGCTCAGATTCTTGATCCCTAAGAAACCCCATTCTAGAATTGCCTGGGTTAAGGTGTTCCTAACCCAGGAGCCCAGACCCTTTGCCCTTCATTTGCAGATACATACTGCCTGGGATGAATGTGTCCAGGAATGTCAGACTGCCTCACAAAAAACTACACTTCTCAGGACTGGCCTGGAGGTGGCGCCCTTGCTGTTGGTCTGGAGCCACTGGACCCAAGACTCAGGCGGGTCTGGCAAAGAGATGAGGTTCTTACCCAGTGGAAGATGCCCAGAGGGTTAGTCCTTTTCTTTTTTTCTCTCTTTCTTTCTTTCTTTTTTTCTTTTTTTTAGAGAGAGAGAGAGAAGGTGGGGCAGGGGTGGTGGTGGGGGGAGAGGCACAGAGGGAGAGGGAGAGAGAGAATCCCAAGTGGTTCATGGAAACAGGGCTCCATCTCATGACCTGAGCCAAAATCAAGAGTCCCACGCTTAATTGACTGGACATCCCAGGCTCTCCAAGGCTGGTCCCTTTCATCAGCTCCTGGAAAAGAACAGGGACATTGCCCAAGCCTAAGAGCACTGCCATATCTTCCAACCGCTCAAGACTTAACTTGAAGTCTGTTGGTTTTTTTTTTAAGATTTTATTTACTTATTTGTCAGAGAGAGAGAGAGCAAGCACAGGCAGACAGAGTAGCAGGCAGAGGGAGAAGCAGGCTCCCTGCCAAGCAAGGAGCCTGATGTGGGACTCGATTCCAGGACACTGGGATCATGACCTGAGCCAAAGGCAGCTGCTTAACCAACTGAGCCACCCAGGTGTCCCTTGAAATCTGTTTTTAAATCCCACCCCCTCAGATCCAGAGTGATCTGAGTTTTAAATACTACAACCCGATTTCTTTGTAAACCATTTCAAATCTAGCCTAACCACGAATCCTTCCATGACACACCTTAAAAATTCTGATCAAGGAGCGACTGGCCAGCTTAGTTGGAAGAACGTGTGACTCTTGATTGGGGGTGGTGAGTTCAAGTCCCACATCAGGTGTAGAGGCTACTTAAATAAATAGAACTTAAAGAAAAAAAAATTCTCCTGACCAAAACACACTCTGAGTGTTTAAAGAGCAAAAGTACGTGAGACCTCCTTTTTTTTTTTTTTTAAAGATTTTATTTATTTATTTGATAGATAGAGATTACAAGTAGGCAGAGAGGCAGAGAGAGAGAGGAGGAAGCAGGCTGTCCGCAGAGCAGAGAGTCCGATGCGGGGCTCGATCCCAGGACCCTGGGATCATGACCCGAGCCGAAGGCAGCGGCCCTAATCCGCTGATCCACCCAGGCACCCCTATGTGAGACCTCCTTAAGAAAAGGATCGCAAGCAGGGCTAGACTGAGAAGCCAGTAACAGCCTGGCCAACCGTTTCCTCAGTTATGTTGAACCCAGGCTC
This sequence comes from Taxidea taxus jeffersonii, assembly GCA_003697995.1. Lineage (NCBI taxonomy): Eukaryota > Metazoa > Chordata > Mammalia > Carnivora > Mustelidae > Taxidea > Taxidea taxus. Next base: position 23,460 of record RCUC01148554.1, on the reverse strand, counting down.
CCCTAGCAGAGGGGTTGGGAAGGAGGCAGAGCTACAGGAAGTCTGAGGCCCCTTGCTAGACAGGGTTCAGTTTCTTCAGCTCTGGGTCCCTGTTCTGGCCAAGGGATCCGATCTCTGCACACAGGCTGAGGCATGTCTGTAAGACTGCCTTCCATTCCTTACCTCTGTGATCTGCTTCTACCTTCTGAACAGGACACAGAGTGGAGAATCAGCAAAGCAAGGCACGATCCCGGGTGGTGACTGCTTTTAGATGACAGTAGTCCTGGCTGAGGGCAGAGCCTATGAAATGAGGTCCATCGGGGCCAGGAGTGTGACTGCCCACCGGGCAGTGCAGTGTGTGTGCACGCATGCATGCGTGCATTCCCAGGGCAGGGCAAAGTGGAGCCTTTCCTTCCGCTCTCAATCCATGGATACACCATCCAGCTGAAGTGTGGGAAGCTTTCCAGAAGCCCTATTTATTCTTATGCCTTCAGCATCAGCTGACAAATGAATCCCATGTTTCATTTACCACTTCCCTTCCCCTAAAAAAAAAAAGGTCATTCATTTTATGATTAAGCTAACATATATTCACTTTTGAGTAAAGCAAATATCTGTTTAATAAAAGTTGGAATCTCCTAAGACATTGGCCCGACAGCTATCTGGTTGAGAAGAGAGCATTTGTACAAGTGAGGAGATAATGAAGGCTACAGTAACTCGGGGTGGGCTTTCGATGGTCAGGAAATAGAACTATGACGTCCTGGTCTGGCTCAGTGAAAATGACCAGTTAGAAGGACCCCCTGGGGCTTTGCTATAGTGTTCTTGCTTCGCTTCCTGTTTGTCAGCACTTTCCAGGGAGCAGTGAGGGCCAAAAGTGTATGAGGAGGGGCGCCTGGGTGGCTCAGTGGGTTAAAGCCTCTGCCTTCGGCTCAGGTCATGATCTCAGGGTCCTGCATCGGGCTCTCTGCTCTGTGGGGAGCCTGCTTCCTCCTCTCTCTCTGCCTGCCTCTCTGCCTACTTGTGATCTCTGTCTGTCAAATAAATAAATAAAATCTTAGGGACGCCTGGGTGGCTCGGTTGGTTAAGCAGCTGCCTTCGTCTCGGGTCATGATCCCAGCGTCCTGGGATCGAGTCCCGCATCGGGCTCCTTGCTTGGCAGGAAGCCTGCTTCTCCCTCTGCCTCTGCCTGCCACTCTGTCTGCCTGTGCTCACGCTCTCTCTCTTAATAAAAACAAATAAATAAATAAATAAATAAAATCTTTAAAAAAAAAAGGTGTATGAGGAAACCCCGTTCCAGAAATAAGCTTGTGTGTAACTGTCCCCTGGAAACGAAATCTGTTCTCCGCTGCCAGGCCAGCAGGGGCTGTGAATTCTTGAATGGTGCGCCTGGGCTGGGGAGGATGGGAGACTACTCTGTCACTGTCCCGACAAGCTTCGAAGAATGGCACCGGGTGTGGCTGAAGGCTGGCAGCTGGCTCCTCCAGGATGGGTGTTCCCGGTGCCTTCGGAGGACTCAGGAATGAGGGAACAGAAACCACCACCAAGAGTTGGGAGCCTAAAGACTATTTCCAGGCAAAGCCTGGAGCTTGAAATGTGTGCCTCTTCCCAGTTTGTTTCATTCTCGCCCTTTGGGTTATTATTATTATTTTTTCTAATCTTTTTATTCCCTTCCCTCAGAATGAGGTAGGTAATTGATTTCCTTATCAAGATGCCGGGAGATACATTTTTCATGGCTTTCACAGTGCCCTGCGAATCTAAAACCATTGTCTGGCGGCCCCGCTTTCAGCCGCCATCGTTTTTATCATCAAGGTAAACCTGCTGGTGTCTGTTTTTTCAAATTTTATTCAGAAGCGTTGTCTTTTACTGGTCAAAGAAATGGTAACAGTCTTCACTTTGTGATTGCGTTCTCCAAAAATAAAAGGGGATTTTTAACAATGATCAAAATAAAACTGGTTAGATCATTTCTAATGGTAACGGCTTGGTTCCTGAAGATTTGACTAAAGACAAAACTAGGTCATTTAAGCCAGGTCCAAAGGAGTCAGAAAGAAAGCCCATGGGTGGGGTGGGGTGGGGTGGGAGGGTGGGGATGGGAGGAAGGCCCCTATGGTATCATAGACACAGTAAAAGAAAAAAATTGAAAAGTATGAAAATCACAAAGAAAAATCCACAAATCACCTTGCATATTTTTCCTCTGTCTCTCTCTGTCTGTGTCTGTCACTAAATGTTAGAAAAGGGCCTAGAAACCTTACTAACGGATAATAATAGTATCATGGGTGCCTAGCTGGCTTAGAAGAGCATGTGACTCTTGATCTCTGGGTGGTAAGTTCAAGCCCCAAGTTGGGGGTAGAGTTTACTTAAAAAAAAAAAAAAAAAACACCAAAATAAAACAACTATCATCTGAGGGTAACTTTTATTTAGTTTTTTAAAAAGATTTTATTTATTTGACAGAGAGAGATCACAAGTAGGCAGAGGTGGGGCGGGGGGAAGCAGGCTTCCTGCTGAGCAGAGAGCCCGATGCAGGGCTCGATCATGACCTGAGCTGAAGGCAGACGCTTAACCAACTGAGCCACCCAGGCACCCCTGAGGGTAACTTTACTGCTGAAAGGGTGAGAGGAACTGATTAAGGAAGGCTGAAGGCATGGTGACAGGCTGGCTCAGTCAGCAGAGCACACAACCCTTGATAGGAGTTTTAAGTTTGAGCCCTGCTCTGGATGTAGAGGCCACTCAAAAATATAGTAAAGATAATAAGAAATAAAAAATGTAAAAAAGAAGTGTTATGGTATATTTATAATTTTTTCTCCATTCCTCATAACACTTATGTATTTCTTACTAATTTTTATTGATATAATTTGCATACCATGAATTTCACCCTTTTAAATAAGTGTACAATTTAGTGGGTTTGCGTGTAGTCACAAGGGTGTGCAACCATCACTGCTATCTGGTTCCAGAACATTTTTCAGCACCGCAAAAAGAAGCCTCGTGACCACTAGCAGTCACTCCCCATTCTCCCTGCTCTTATTTCCTGGCAACCACTAATCTACTTTCTGTTTCCATGAATTTGCCTATTGTGGACATTTCATATAAATGCAATCATGTCATATATGGCTCTTTGTGATTGGCTTCTTTCACTAAGCATATGTTTTTTAATTGTGGAAAAATATACGTAACATAAAATCGATATACCATTGTAGAAATTTTATTTATTTTTCAAGATTTATTTATTTGAGAGAAAGAGAGACACACCATGGTGGGGAGGAGCAGGGAGAGGAAGAGAGAGAGAATCTCAAGCAGACTCCCCTCAGAGCACAGAGCCTGACTCGGGGCTTGATCTCATGGCCCTGAGATCATGATCTGAGCCAAAAATCAAGAGCTGGATGCCTAACCAACTAAGTCACCCAGGCACCGCCCTCCTCCCCCCCCCCCCCCCCACATTTTAGGCATTTTAAAGTGTCTAGTTCAGGAGCACCTGGTGAGCTCAGTTAGTGGAGCATGTGACTCTTGATCTCGGGTTATTGAGTTCGAGCCCCACGTTGGGGGTAGAGATTACTGAAAAATAAAATCTTAAAAAAAAAACAAGTGTACAGTTCAGTGGCATTTAGTACATTTGTTGTGGTGCAAGCATCACCACCATCCGTCTCCACAACTTTTTCATCTTCCACAACTGAAAAACTGTACCCATTTAAAAACTAGCTCCCCATTATCCCCTCCCCGAACCCCTGACAACCACCCCTCTACTTCCTGTCTCTATAAATTTGACTACTCTAGGGATGTCATTTAAAAAGAATCATACAGTGTTTGTTCCTTTGTGTCTGCTCATTTCCCTTGGCATGATGTCTTCAAGGTCTGTCCATGCCATAGCCTGTGTCATAATTTCCTTCTTTTTAAAGACTGAATAATATTGCATTGTATGGATATATTACATTTAAGCTGTCCATTCAGCAGCTATTGGGCATGGCGTTGTTCTCATTTGCTGGCGATTGTAATGCTACCTTGAACATCTGTGTACAAATTTTTGCATCAACATATATTTTCAGTTCTCTTGGCTATGTACCTAGGAGAAGAATTGCTGCATCATTTGGTAAGTCATATTGAACCTTTTAAGAATTTGCCAAAGTGTCTTCAGCAGTGCTGCACCGATTTATACAAAAATACGTAAGGGTTCCTGTTTCCCTATGTTTACCAATATTTTTAATCCCCTCTCCTTTTTCCTTTTAGATTTTATTTATTTATTTGGAAGAGAGAAAGCACACAATCAGGGCAAGGGGCAGAAGGAGAAGCAAACTCCCCACTCATCAGGGAGCCCTAAGCAGGGCTCAATCCCAGGACCCTGAGATCACAGCCTGAGCCAAAGTCAGACACTAACCGACTAAACCACCCAGGCATTCTTTAACCCTTTGTGGGTTTTTTGGTTTGTTTGTTTTTGAGATTTATTTAGAGAGAGAGAGAGAGAGAGCAAGCGGGGGGGGGGGGGCAGGAAGGCACAGGGGGAGGAGAGAAGCAGATTCCCCGCTGAGCACAGAGCAGGCTTGATCTCACTACCCTGAGATTATGACCTGAGCCAGAATCAAGAGTTGGATGCTTAGCAAACTGAACCACCCAAGCCCTCGGGCATGAATATTAACATTGGGCCATTTTGTGTTACTTTCCACACACTTCTCAGTGTTCTCCTATTAGTAAAATCATACATAATAATAAAATTATGACCATGTCATTATCACTAAGCTTTATTAAGTGTCAGCTGAGTTTCAGGTACCATACTGAGCTCCTTCTGTGCATTCTTTTATTTAATACTCATAATAGCCCAATGAGGTGGGTACTATAATCATACCCATTTCACATATGATGAAACAAAGGTTAAGAAACCTCCCCAGAACCACAGAATTGCCCCCCAATACACTTAGTCTTCTTATTGTTTCCCAGATATGCTGGGTCCACTATGTCCAGAATGTTCTTTCCCACATCTTCACCTAGAGGGTTTCTGTAATGTTCAGATTTGAGCTAGAATGTCACCTCTTCACAGAAGCCTTCCCTCCTCACCCTATCCAAAGTAGCATTGTAGGTATTACCTGTATATAGTAGGTGCTTAATAGATATCTGCTGAATAAGTGAAGGCACCCCAAGGACATTCCCAGCCCCCTGAGTTTGCTTCCCCCATTCCCAGAGGCCAGGATAGCTTGCCTGCATGGCTCAAGTCCTTCCCCCCAGTGATACCTTCTTCTCCGGGCACGTAAAAAACTGCCAGCCCTCACGCATCAAGCTGTTCCAGCCCCTTCAACCCTGACATAGTCCTTCCCTTCACTCCCAAGTGATCAGTTGATGCCTCTTTGCACATTCCACAACGAGTCTCCCTTAGTCTCTCTCCTCCATCATGTTAGGTGTGCCAGAAGGGGACCAGTGACATGCAGTTCTACCCTCAAGGAGCTTTATCCACTTGGAGGCAGAACAGATGTGTGAACAAGTGAATACAACACAGTGAGAAAACTGCAAAACAGAGGCACTGCTCTGGGCTAGGTATTATTTTCCCAAGGTAGAAACGAGATCCCAGAGGTTACATAATTTGCCAAGTTCACACAGCTAGTGCATAGAGCCATGATTTGAAACCAGCAGCACCCTATGTATTTTATCCTATTTATTTATTTTTTTAAAAAGATTTTATTTATTTATTTGACAGAGAGAGATCACAAGTAGGCAGAGAGGCAGGCAGAGAGAGAGGAGGAAGCAGGCTCCCCACAGAGCAGAGAGCCGGATGCAGGACCCTGAGATCATGACCTGAGCCGAAGGCAGAGGCTTAACCCACTGAGCCACACAGGCACCCAATATTTTATTTTTTTAAAGGTTATATTTATTTATTTGACAGAGAGAGATAGCGAGAGAGGAAACACAAGCAGGGTGAGTGGGAGAGGAAGAAGCTGGCTTCCCACCGAGCAGGAAGGCTGATGTGGGGCTCGATCTCAGGACCCTGGGATCATGACCTGAGCTGAAGGCAGACGCCCAACAACTGAGCCACCCAGGCACCCCCACCCTATGTATCTTAAAACATGTTGATGGTGATGGCCATCAAAAATAAGGAGATGCAGGGCGTCTGGGTGGCTCAGTCAGTTAAGCGTCTGACTCTCAATTTCGGCTCAGGCGATGATCTCAGGGTCAGAGGATCCAGCCCTGCATCAGACACCGTGCTGAGCATGGAAACTGCTTAAGATTCTCTCTCCTCCTCTCTATCTGTCCCCTTCCCCACCCCCCACTCATGCTCTCTCTCTCAAAAATAAAATAAAATAAAATAAAGAGATGCAAGGGGCGCCTGGGTGGCTCAGTGGGTTAAAGCCTCTTCCTTCGGCTCAGGTCATGATCCCAGGGTCCTGGGATCGAGCCCCGCATCGGGCTCTCTGCTTGGCAAGGAGCCTGCTTCCCTTCCTTCTCTCTCTGCCTGCCTCTCTGCCTACTTGTGATCTCTGTCTGTCAAATAAATAAATAAAAATCTTAAAAAAAAAAAAAGAGATGCAAATGTAAAGCTTGATTGAGGGAGGCTGACTAGAGCAAATGTAGGCAAGAGGTGATTTGGCTCTGGACAAATGAAAATTCACCGTCAACATGTTTTAAAATACATAGGGTGCTGCTGGTTTCAAATCGTGGCTCCATACACTAGCTAGGTGAACTTGGCAAATTATGTAACCTCTGGGATCTCGTTTCTACCTTGGGAAACTAATACCTAGCCCAGAGCAGTGCTGTGAGGATTAAATGAGATAACATTTCATAATGTACTCACTTAATCAGTGATACTTTTAAATTACTGCCGATAAACATTTTAATTTGTTTTCTTATGTAACTCTACCCCCAGTGTGGAGCTCAAACTCATGACCCGGAGATCGAGAGTTGCATGATCTACCAACTGAGCCAGCCAGCTGCCCCAATAAACATTTTAAATACAGGAAAAAAGGCTTTTAGCACGGGGACACCTAGGTGGGTCAGTTGGTTAAGCGTCTGTCTTTGGCTTGGGTCATGATCCCGGGGTCCTGGAATCGACCCCCGCATGGGGCTCCCTGCCCAGTGGGGATTCTGCTTCTCTCTCCCCCTCTGCTCCTCTCCCCACTCATGCTCTATCTCTCTCCAATAAATAAGTAAAATCTTTAAAAAAAGGCTTTAATACAAAGTCGTTTGTGAAGTGCTGTTGATCGTAGGAAAAATTTTGAAGTGAGCAAAATCTTCTCGACGGAACATTCTGCAACCATTAACTTGAGAGCATGTATTGTAGAGTCATAGATAAGGGACAAAATGCTGTATATGGTGTCATCTTGGCTATGTAACTACATCCCCAAAGTCCTTGGGCCTCTCCAGCCTGTGGGTTTACATGAGGCTACATGCACCTCACATTCAAATTTCTCCGCCTCAGTGCCCCCACCTGCTCCTGCACACCTCTGCAAAGGCCCTAGGGCCCCTCGGGAGTAGCTAGAACATATATGCTCCTTGTCTCACTACCGCAATATTCAAAATGTAGGTACTTAGTAGGCATCGCTACTCTTTTTCCAGGCCTTTGCCCTTGCCAACCTCACAAGGACACCTCCTTCTAGGGGAACGAACCACCTGGTTTGCCTGCACCTGAGACGTTCCCTGGAGTGCCAGCCTTTTAGTGTGCCAACTGGGAAAGTCCTTACAACTGGGATAGATTGGCCACCCTAGCTCACTGGGCAGGGGATTTCGAAAGTTGCAAAGTCTTTAGGTCCCCAAATGGGGTTTGTTTTCTCAGCAGGAGCCAGGCTCTGTTCCTCCCAAGATAAAGACGGATGGATTGCACAGAGGATGGGATGAGCAGAATACTCAGGCTTGAATTCAGGGGACTTTTATCCCTAGTCCCAGGGAAGTGAGACAACTAATCAAAAGGTTGCTTGAGAAACAAGTGATCAGAGGGCAGATCTGGACAAGAGATGCTGGTCTGGGGAACATGAACTCATGGTGGCCGCTGAAGTCATGGGAGGGACTAGAGGATCCAGGAGATTTGTTAAGTAGGACAAAAGCTTGAAAATCATGACATCTGAGCCAATAGGTAGAGGGACACAAGTCCACGAGAGAAATGAGGCGAGTGGCTAAAGAGATAGGAAGAAAAGTAGGATTCGAGGTTTTCAGCTTTGGGGCACAGTTTCCACCATCAGTCCTGGGTTTCCATTTGACCATGTCTTACCTCCGAGCCAGGGTGAGTACTGTCTGATCATTCCCTAGACTTCTCTTCCTTTTCTTTCAAGTTCCTGAAGTGGAAGTGATTCCCCAAGTTCTGCATGAGGTACTCTTTTCTCTCTGCACTCTCTTCCATGACAGTTTTCTGCTTTCTTTCTTTTCTTTTTTTTTTTTTTTGAGGTTTATTTATTTCTTTTAGAGAGAGAGCAAGAGAGCACAAGTGAGCTGGGAGAGGGGCAGAAGGAGAGCGAGAATCCTGAAGCCGACTGTGTGCTGACTCGGGGCTCGATCCCAGCACCGTAAGATCATAACCTGAGCCAAAACCAAGAGTCGGCTGCTTAACCGACTGCACCACTCAGGTGGCCCTCCTTCCACAACAATATAATTCGTCCACACATAGCCCCCACTTTCCTCTCAAAGAGGCTGGTTCTCAGATTGTTCCTCTAGCATCAATTTCTCCAGAGCTTTGGTCCACATTTCATACTGTCTTCTGGACATTGCCACTTTGTTTCCCCACCAACAAGCCAAATTCAGCCTGCCCAAGATGAAACAGGGCGGGATCATGATCTCAGACATTAGCCTTGGAGGGAACCAGAGAGGTGACCTAATCCAGACCTGCCAAACCAGAGAGCTGTGGCATGCACTAGGGCACAGTGAATGAGATCTGGGTGGGTGCAGACGGTCATCCTCCCAGCTCTCAGAGTGGCTGGGGCCTCTGGGCCTTTTACCTCTGTCCACTACGGCCTCATCCTCTGATGGCCCTACGAGAGTGGGGTCTGATAGTGAGGGAAAGGCCACCATTGGCAGTCAGCTGCAGGGCACGTCACTGCCTGTGTAGAGATGCTGGTGGAATTTGTGTCCCAGCTGGCCAAGGGTCAAGAGGAGCAACCCAGTGGAGAGGGAGGGATGAGTGAATGTGTGTGTGTTTGGACAGGGGTGGGGGGTGGGGGTTCTGGTGCAGGTCGCTCAGAAACTCAGTCTTTGCATATTTTATATTAGAAAATTTTGTCTGTGACTGGTGTGCCACAAATGATGTCTAAGAATCGAGGTGACCATCGTATTTTTAAAATTTTTTAAAAATTAGTTAATTTATTTGACCCAGAGAGAAAGAGAGAGTGCACAAGCAGGCAGAGGGAGAGGAGGAAACAGTCTTTTTGCTGAGCAGGGAGCCCCATGTGGGGCTCAATCCCCAGACCCTGGGATCATGACCTGAGCCAAAGGCAGACGCTTAACCACTGAGCCACTCAGGTGCCCCTGAGGTGACCCTTCTAAACACACCTGTGTGTTCTGCAAATTAGAGCCTCATCATTATTTTGAATGACGAGCTATGAAAATGTTTAATTGGATCTAAAATCCACAAGAGATTTTTTAAGCACATTTGTCAATGAAAGAAAAAGAAGAGCTTTAAATATAACTTAAATATAATCTCTACTGTTGTAAATGTTCCAGTGGTTATAAAAGTCCTTTCAATTTTTTTTTTTTTTTTTATCACCTACTGCTGCAAACAGTTTCTTGTCATTTAAAGAGATCGCTGCTAAAGAGTCTGGATCAGGAATTGCATGAGCTATTTAAGACACAAAGCTGAGGAAATAAATTTGGGTATTCAAGTTCAAGTTTCTCATTCAGTAAAAAAGAGCTGGGGCGCCTGGGTGGCTCAGTCAGTTAAGCAGCTGCCTTCGGCTCAGATCATGATCCCAGGGTCCTGGGATGGAGCCCTGCATCAGACTCCCTGCTCAACAGGAGCCTGCTTCTCCCTCCTAACTCCCCCACCTCCTGACTTGTGCTCTATCTCCTGCTAACTCTCTCTTTCTCTCTCAAGTAAATAAATAAAACATTTACTTGAGAGAGAGAGAGATCCAAGCAGGTGTCTCAGGGTAACAGGCAGAGGGAGAGGAAGAAGCAGGCTCCTTGCTCAGCAGGGAACCTGATAGGGGACTTGATCCCAGAACTCTGGGATCATGACCTGAGCCAAAGGCAGATGCTTAACTGACTGAGCCACTCACCCAGGTGCCCCCCTTTTTTGTTGTTGTTGTTGTTTTTTAATCATGGTAATTTTCTTTTTTCAATTTTAGAGTCAGGAAAGTTATTTGAGAGTGAGAGAGAGAGTGCGAGCAAGCACATGAGCATGCATGCAAGTGGTGGGGGGGCAGTGCCAGAGGGAGAGGGAGAATCCTAAGCAGGTTCCACACCCAGCAAGGAGCCTGACATGGCTGGATCTCACGACTTTGAGATCATGACCTGAACCAAAATCAAGTCGGACAGTTAATGGACTGAGCCACCCACACGCCCCTATCCTCTAGTTTCCATTAGATGCTGTAATTTCAAAGCGTGGAAAGTATAGATGTACCCCAGTCCCCTTCATTTATTTGTAAGGAACCTGGGGATCTATCAGGGTCAAGGCCACAGAGCTAATCACTTCCTTCCTAACCCAGCTCCCGGGCTGGCTTCCTTAGTCTTCCCTGCGGGTCTGTGACCCTTACTCTCTTGAGTCACTCAAGTCAACTCACGGTGACTTCTTTCTCTGTGTGTCATATGTCTCTCAATCTCTGTCCCTTCCCAGGGTGGAGGGACCCTCCACATGATGGGAGTGAAACCCAGGTTCTCCCATCCTGGCCTTCCTGGCGGCTAGGACTCTGCACTCAGGCACCGGCAGCTCAGCCTTGGAACCGGAAGCTAGCGGGGCGATGGAGCCGTGCCCAGTGCCTAGCGTTGGTGTGTTACCAGGACAAGCTGGGCCTTGTGCCAGACAGCGACAGCCGTGCTGTCTTCACGCGTTTAGGAGCCTGATTTTGTAGCACTTTCTGGCTGCAGAATCAGAGGCTGGTTCTGGGGCACTCCCAAAGATTCCGTGAGCTTAAAGCAGGCAAAGTTGGTTTCTGTTGCCTACAACCAAGAACCCAACTGATAAAGAAGTCGGAACCAGGCTGGTTGTAGGCTGTAGACTCTCAGGGAAATGGGGTGTGGCGGTTGTGACTGTATAGTCTCTTGGGGTGGATGGCGGAGAAAATGCATCTAATACTGAGGTTGGAGATTGGAAAATGCCACGGCAACTAGTGGCAAAATAATTCAACCAGATATGTGTCACCTGGAATGAGGCAAGTCTTCTGAAGAGTGAATGGCTGCAGCCATAGAACATATAAAGGATGTGAGAAATTTGACTGTGGGGTGTGGTGCTTCTTCCAACAGTGCCGGATCCTTGGCAGCTCTCTTAGATTTACAAGACTACATATATGCAAATATATACCACATTTGTATATATGCTGCTTTAACGCATTTTCCAAATGACCCGAAAGCTTGCTAACATTGAGCAACAGCACAGAGCAGGCAAAGGTTCTTCAGCAGGCCTGGGCTACAGTGCAAGGATTTCTGCTAAATGGTCCCCCTGCCCCAGGGGATCTGGTGGGGCTGTGTGCACAGCCACCCGCTGGGATGCTGAACAGAGCCCCTGGCAAGCCCCCAAGAGAGCATCCCCACGTTGTGTTTACAGGTTTGGAGCAAAGCTTTGCTCTCTTTGGCGAACAACTATTCTCCTTTTTAGAAACTGTTCTTAAATTTCTCCCAGGCCCTGGCAAAATTGAGAGCCTGGCCATAGAGTACCAGTGACCACATGACCTATGTGGCTTATCATCAGTGAGTATCTTGGCCCATTTGGCCATCAAGGGCCCAGTTGTGCCTGGTTCCTCAAGGGGGCATGGAATATAGCAGGCCTGAGCATTTCTTGGGGAAGACACAGCCACACAACTCCCAGTATGATTCCTTGCATTTCACTACCATCCCTCCCTTAGTTCACAGCCCGGGCCCTCTGGAAAGCTCCCATGACCAGGTGACTAAGGAGGACATTTGAGCTCGGTTTACAAATGGTATCAGCGGGGAGGGGCTGTTATAGTTGCACTTGCAAATGATCTTGAAAGGACAATGGCAAGAGGAAATCTCCCAGTGGGTAGAGTTTTGAGTTGTATTCTTTTTTTTTTTTTTTTTTAAAGATTTCATTTATTTACTTGACAGAGAGAGATCACAAGCAGGCAGAGAGGCAGGCAGAGAGAGAGGAAGGGAAGCAGGCTTCCTGCCGAGCAGAGAGCCCAACGTGGGGCTCGATCCCAGGACCCTGGAATCATGACCCGAGCCGAAGGCAGAGGCTCTAACCCACTGAGCCACCCCGGCACCCCGTGAGTTGTATTCTTATGGTTCTCTTTGCCTCGAGAAAGACTGTATTACCAGTTCATGGGCTGAGTGGTCAGGGACTTCGATTTGTGACAAGGTTTGAGAGAGAGGACATAGATGAACTTCTCAGAGCAGACCAAGAAAGTAAGACTATTTGTGTCCTATAGGAGTACTTACCAAAATGCCCCCTCTGTGAAAGAAGATTTAAGTTACGGAAGAAGCCCTACCTTGTGGTTGTAGGTCAAGCTCCTTCCCTAGTCAAGCCAGTGCCTGTTTAATTTGGGATCATATGCTCAGCATGGGCTTCTCCAAGGAGAGGCTGACCTGGCTATTGTTGGGTGCCCATTTTGGAAGGAATCATTATAATGGATTCTATCTGCCGTGGTGGATACAGTGATTCAATCTCTTTGGGAAGAGGTTTATACTGAATTTGGATTTTCTTTTTTTCAGATTTTATTCATTCATCTGAGAGACAGAGAGAAAGAGAGATCCCAACCAAGCGGAGAGGCAGAGGGAGAAGGAGAAGCAGACTCCCCACTGAGCTGAGGAGTTCAGACGTGGGATTTGATCCCAAGACCTGGAGATCACAACCTGAGCCGAAGGTAGACACCCAACCATCTGAGTCACCCAGGCGCCCAAATTTGTATTTCTTTTTCCCACCAGTGATGCTTTTACCATCACCATCCTCCTACGTGGCTTTAATGAAGACCTTATTTGACATCACAGTATCTGCTTTTTAAAGATTTTATTTATTTATTCGAGGGAGAGAGAAAGAGAGGATGAGCGCGGGGGAGGGGCAGAGGCAGAGGGAGGTGTAGACTTCCACGCTGAGTGCAGAGCCTGACGTGGGGCTCTATCTCAAGACCCTGAGTTCAGGACCTGAGCCCAAGTCAGACACTTAGCCGACTGAGCCACCCAGGTGCCCCTCGCTATCACAGTATCTTATACACATATTATGGCACCTGTCTTAGTCAATTTGGGCTGTTAGAACAGATTACCATAGCCTGGGTAGCTTTTAAACAACAGAAATTTATTTCTCATAGTTCTGGAACCTGGAAGTCTAGGATCAGCTGCCAGCATGTTAGGTTCTAGTGAGAGACCTCTTCTGGGTTGGAGGCTTTTGACTTCTCTTTATATCCTCACATGGTGGGGAGCAGAAAGGGAAAGCATACTCTCTCATGACTTTATAAGGGCACTAATCCTATCCTTGAGAGCTTCATCCTCATGACCTTGTCTAATCCTAATTACCTCCCAAAGACTCCATCTCCCGATATCACATTAGGACGTAGGGTTTCAACATATGAATTTTGTGAGTACGCAAACACTGGGTCCATAACAGCATCTGATTAAGGAACTAACTTTACAGTGAAAGGAGTAAAGAAACTGGGAGTCCTATCAGATTCACTAGCCCTATCGTGGACCCCAACAACTGGAAGCAGCTGGCTTTGTGTAGCAGAATGGCCCATGGAAGACAGCTACTGGACCAGCTGGAAGACAAAAGCTTGAGAGCTTGGATTCCACTTATACTCGGGCCCAGCGATTCTGGAGGTGTCTGTATCTTTCTCATGAGTTCCTTTTCTGTTTAAATGAGCCAAAGTCAGTTTCTGTTGCTTGCAACTAAAACTCCAAGTAATACAAAGATATCTGTCTTGGCTGCCTGGATGGCTCAGCTGGCCATCTAGGTGTGACTCTTCATCTCAGGGTTGTGACTTCAAGCCCCACATTGGGCACAGAGCCTACACAGAAAAAACAAACACCTCTCTTTGTGCCATCTATTGCAATTTAAAAAAATATTTTATTTATTTATTTGACAGAGAAAGAGACAGTGAGAGGGGGAACACAAACAAGGGGAGTGGGAGAGGGAGAAGCAGGCTTTCCACTGAGCAGAGAGCCCGATGCGGGGCTGGATCCCAGGACCCTGGGATTATGACCGAACCAAAGGCAGACGCCCGATGACCAAGCTAGCCAGGCCCCCCCATTTTTGTTCTTAATGAAATAATAAAATTTTAATTTTTATTAACTTTTAATTTTAGTAAAATTAATGCGTTTATAAAACCCCCCTTAAATGTCTTCCTCCACTACTAGCTTGCAAACTCCAGAGGCTGTCACCAGTATCTTTGTATTCCCTATGGTATATAGAACTCTGTGTTTTTATTTTATTTTTTAAAGACTTTATTTGAGGTAGACAAAGATGGGGACAGAGAGCAAGAGCGGGGAGGAGAGGAAGAAGCAGGCTCCCAATGAGCAGAGAGCCCAAGGTGGGGCTCCATTCCAGGACCCTGGGATCATGACCCCAGCCAAAGGCAGATGCTTAACTGACTGAGACACCCAGGTGCCCTGTGCTTTTATTTAAAAAAAATTTTTTTTAAAGGATTTTATTTGTTTATTTTTCTGTAAAGATTTTATTTTATTTTTTAAAATATTTTATTTATTTATTTGAGAGAGAAATCACAAGTAGGCAGAGAGAGAGGGAAGCAGGATCCCTGCTGAGCAGAGAGCCCAATGCGGGACTTGATCCCAGGACCCCAGATCATGATCTGAGCCAAAGGCAGTGGCCAGGCACCCCTGTAAAGATTTTATTTTTAAGCAATCTCTATACTTCAGGGGCCCCAGAACACTGTGCTGTAAACAGTGCAGGATACAGGTTGCAAACTTGTAGATTCTGGGCTGTAACTGAACTGCATTTATTTGGGCCCATCTGAAGTTTTGTTTGTTTTTAAATCGACTTGGTTGCATATAGAAACCAAGAGATTCCAAGTGAAATGCACATCTCCACCTTCTCTTGAAGAATTTGAAGATCTAGCTATTTAACACCCACATTCCCACCGCTGCGCTCCCTAAGCAAAACACAGGTCCTTCAGTCTTCACCTTGCTCACTTTATTTACTTTTCTTACTGACATGGTCCTCGAAGGCATATATATTTGCCACTCTTGATACAATCGGATTATACTGAGTTTTTTTTTAATTTTTTTAAAGATTTATTTATTTACTTGATCACAAGTAGGCAGAGAAGCAGGCAGAGAGAGAGGAGGAAGCAGGCTCCCTGCTGAGCAGAGAGCCCGATGTGGGACTCGATCCCAGGAGTGGGATCGTGACCTGAGCCGAAGGGAGAGGCTTTAACCCACTGAGCCACCCAGGCACCCCGGATTATACTGAGTTTACTTGGCAATTAATGCTTGTATTTTCATTTCACTTGGGTTCTCTCCTTCTTCTTTTTTTTTTAAAGATTTATTTATTTATTTTACAGAGATCACAAGTAGGCAGAGAGAGGAGGAGGAAGCAGGCTCCCCGCTGAACAGAGAGCCCCATGTGGGGTTCGATTCCAGGACCCTGAGATCGTGACCTGGGCAGAAGGCAGAGGCTTTAACCCACTGAGCCACCCACGCGCCCGGGTTCTCTCCTTCTAACTAGATTGTAATAAGCCACTTGGTGGACAGAATCCCACTTACTGTCTTTCTTATCTTTTTTTAAAAGATTTTATTTATTTATTTGACATAGATGTCAAGTAAGCAGAGAGGAAAGCAGAGAGAGGGAGGGAGCAGGCTCTCCGATGAGCAGAGAGCCCGATGCGGGGCCGATCCCAGGACTCTGGGATCATGACCTGAGCCGAAGGCAGAGGCCCTAACCCACTGAGCCACCCAGGTGCCCCACTGTCTTTTTTTAAATCACTTTTTAGTTGTCACAGACTCGATAAATATTCAAGCGTTTATAAAACCTTTCTCAAATCTCGAGCTGACCTTGACCCCTGTGAGCTGAATACCTGATTTGGTCTGGCGGTGCCTGACATTTTATCATCATGATTCGTTCCCTGGGCTGAACCGAGACCTGGTGACTTGTCAGGTAAATAAATTAAAATTGTTTCCCCATAAGATCACAGGAACACCCAACATTTCGAAGTAGGTTTTAGAGAGTCATCTTTCTACTACTTATGAGAAACTGGGAAAAAGTTCTTGCTGAGTTTCTAGCTGGGACGCTGGGAAAGGTGGAGGAGGGCTGGAATGTAGGTGCGTTCTGGAGTTTATCTGAGGCTTTTCGTATGGGGATTTTATCCAAGGAGTCTCAGAGTGACTTTCCCTCGGGGTCTGGCAGCCCAGAGGGTGGCTCCTGGCACAGCTCCGGAGCAGTTGTCATTGGGATCAATTTTAGGACTCTCTAGAACCAAGTCTTCGGAGTTTCACATTTCTGGGAGCTCGTCTCCCCGACCCCAGTTAACGTCCCTCCCGCGCTGGTGCAGGCGGTCCCCCTCCGCGACATCCTCGGCTCTTTCAGCATCAGTTTCCTCCTAGGGGCCGAGAGGGGGACAAGTATGGGGCCGCTCCTGCCCTCCTCTCTCCAAGCCGCGGAAGAGGAACGCGGGAGGCAGGACCTGCCGAGCCCGGGCTTCAGCGGGCGCTCTGCGGAAGCAGCTGGCTCCCGAGGCCCGTGTGCCGCGGCACTCCTCGAGCCGAGCGCCCCTCTCCCCCGCGCCGCCAGCGTCCGCGGTCCAGCCGCGCGGCGCGGAGGCGCCCCGGGTTCCCCGCCCCCGACCCGGCGCTCCCGCGCTCCCCCTAGCGGGCGCCGCGCAGCCTCGCTCCGTCCCAGGCTCGTCGGCGGCGCAGCTCACGTGACCGCGCTCCGGGCCTGCGGCCGCTGTCGGTTCCCCCAGTCACCGAGCGAGAGGGAAGAAACAAGATGGCGGCTGAAGGCGATCCGGAGTGGGGCCCCAGCAATTCGGATTGAGCCTTCTCCCTCCACCCGCTTCCGCCGGCCGGGCCCCTCCCGCCCGGCCCCGCGGGCCTCCCCACCCGGCCCCGGCGCCCCCCACCGCCACCCCTCCGCCCGCCCCTCCCCCCTCCGCTTTCCCTTCTCCCCCCGCCTCGGCTCCGACATGAGGGGCCGGCGGGGCAGGCCGCCCAAGCAGCCCGCGGCTCCCGCTGCGGAGCGCTGCACCCCGGCCCCGCCGCCGCCGCCGCCGCCTCCGCCCACGTCCGGACCCATCGGGGGGCTCCGCTCGCGGCACCGCGGCAGCAGCCGGGGCAGGTGGGCCGCCGCCCAGGCTGAGGTGGCGCCCAAGACGCGGCTGAGCTCGCCCAGGGGGGGCAGCAGTAGCCGGAGGAAGCCGCCGCCGCCGCCGCCGCCGCCGCCGCCGCCGGCCCCCCCCAGCACCAGCGCCCCGGGCCGGGGGGGGCGAGGAGGCGGGGGCGGCAGGACGGGGGGCGGGGGCGGCGGCGGCCACCTGGCCCGGACCACCCCGGCCCGGAGGGCCGTCAACAAAGTGGTGTACGATGACCACGAGAGCGAGGAGGAGGAGGAGGAGGAGGAGGACATGGTCTCCGAGGAGGAGGAGGAGGAGGAGGAGGAGGACGGCGACGCCGAGGAGACCCAAGATTCCGAGGACGACGAGGAGGATGAGATGGAGGAGGACGACGATGATTCCGATTATCCGGAGGAGATGGAAGACGACGACGACGACGCCAGTTATTGCACGGAAAGCAGCTTCAGGAGCCATAGCACCTATAGCAGCACTCCAGGTACCCACCCAGCCCGGTCGCTGCAGACTCCTTCCCCACCTCCTCTGCCCTCCCCCCTTGCTCACTCCCTCTCTGGTCTCCCCCCCCCCCCCCCCCCCCCCCCCAGACAGAGGGGAAACGCGACGGCACATCAAGTGGCAAAAAACTAGATTTACCAGAGGAAAGAGGCGCATTGTTCAAAATGGAGATTGCATTGTTGCAGTTTGCAGGCCACACACTCGCTCTCTCTTTCTCTCCCCCCAACCCCCTCTTTTTCCTCTTCAAAATTTGTGCCAGTGCAGTGTCTCCACCGGGCAGGATTGAAACTTTGGCACACGCATATCCATTGCATTCATTTTTCTCCCCTTGTTTTGGTTTGGTTTTTGGAATGAAAGAAGCCTCTTGTTTTGCAAACCTCTTTGCATTTCTAATGTGGTTTCTTTTAGATTTTTATTATATATCTGTTCCTTAAAAGGGAATTGAGGATTTAGACAGATTGTGGCACACAAACACACGCAAAAACATCCTTCTCTTCACACCCCTAGCAGTGTGGTTTTTAAGAATTGTGTTAAGGAAATAGATCAGTTGGGTTTGTCGGAGAGCCTTATCTGGTCCTGTGTGTTTGTTTTTACTCTTGAGTGCTAATGGGCTCGTGCAACAGTTGCTGGTAAATGGCTGATTGAAAACCAAAGTAGAAAATCAAAACCAAAACAAATTTGGCAATTCATTCGATTCCAGATCATTTTGCTAAAATCCAAAGTGGGGGAAAAACAAGTAAGAAACTGTAGCAACATGCGTCTTAACTAATTCGATCCCTTTGCTTCGCCTGAGAAATGCAGTTTCGTGTCACCTGTTGCAGAAGATGTATAGTTGATCATGCAGACAGGATTGCTGAAGGTGAACTTTTGGACCAGCTTCTTAGTCACATGGCAGAAGTACATGGGGATTTATTACAAAATGACTTTTTTTCTTGATTCTAAGGATGAAAGTCTTCTCTGGATCTGTAATGAATTTCTCCAGGGTGACTTTTCTCCTATTTTCTCACAGAAAGTTTCTCTAGGCTGGTGCTGAGATGCATTTTTTTTTTTTTTTTAACACACAATTGCTGCTTTTGATTTAATACGTAGTTGCAGATTACTAAATTGTGGGCAAAAAAAGTAACTTGTAGCAATAACCTACAGATTTTTCCTCTCTATTATTGTTAATCTGGATTAACTAAATTAGATTCCAGTTTTGTTTTTTTTTTAAGATTTTATTTATTTATTTGACAGATCACAAGTAGGCAGAGAGGCAGGCCCAGAGAGAGGGGTAGCAGGCTCTCAGCTGAGCAGGGAGCCCGATGTGGGGCTCAATCCCAGGACCCTGAGATCTCGACCTGAGCCAAAGGCAGAGGCTTAACCCACTGAGCTACCCAGGCGCCCCTAGATTCCAATTTTAAGAGCATTTACAAAGTGAAGTTTATGAGGAAATAGGATCTTAGAAAAAGTAATTAAGGTGTGTCACTTGTTTTTGATAGAGGCTAGTATTGAAGAAGGGGTTAAATTTAGATATTTTCCATTTTTTATAAATGCTTACCTATTTATGGAGGAGTTTGAGTATTAAGCCAAGTGAAGACTCATTTATGTTGTCCTAACAAATGCAAAAGGTAATTTTCTTTTGCCTAAAAATTTCTGCCTGCCTTTCCCCAGTGGGGGGGGGGGGGCAGCGAGGAGAGGATAGTGGCAAGAGTGTGAAGGGAATGAATCAAGTGTCAAGTATTTATGTCTTGTGTGTAGAAGGAACTGCACATCACTTTTCATTTCTTAGCCAATTTAGCATCTTTTACTGTAATAGTTTTTTATGTTAAGAAATCATACATGGTTCTTTATACCCAGAACTGAAAGACCCATAGAAACTGATACACACTATCTGGGGAAGTTTTTTTGGGCTAGACAGAGCTGAGGGATTTTGGCAGGGCAGTTCAGCTAACTTAACTCTTTGAAGGACTAGCAAACAATACTTAGGATTGATAGCTGTGTATATGCTGAGTTAAATTACAACTTGTGTTTAGGTTTCCCTTAAAAAAAAATACTTGTATATTTATGTACTTCCATGACATTTTGTTTTTATTAATGATGCTTGTAGACTACCTTTTGGATACTTGTCCTCTCTTTATATGAAGTTAAGGATTATATATTATGTTAATCTTTTATCTCCTGCAGTTCCTAGTACAGTGTCTTGCACATAGCAGCTGCTCATCAAAGATTGTTTGGATAGGGACGCCTGGGTGACTCAGTTGGTTAAGCAGCTGCCTTCGGCTCAGGTCATGATCCCAGCATCCTGGGATCGAGTCCCACATCGGGCTCCTTGCTTGGCAGGGAGCCTGCTTCTCCCTCTGCCTCTGCCTGCCACTCTGTCTGCCTGTGCTCTCTCTCTCTGACAAATAAATAAATAAAATCTTAAAAAAAAAAAAAAAGATTGTTTGGATAAATGATTGTTAGTTAGGTGAGAGCTTGTAATAGATGAAGTTTTGACAATTCTGCAGTGGTTGCCCTACCTCCTAAATATTTTGGATTTAATTAGATTTTGGTGGTTTGACCAGTGAGTGTTTTTAGTAGCAGTTAGTGTGTTTTAAGCTGCTCTTTCCTATTACTTGCCAGGCATTTTCCTTTCTTTATTGGATGTGGCGTTAACTTGTTGGATGTTTTACTTTTTGAAACACATTATTTCTCAAGATTATGGTAAAAGGGATAATGCATTTTGTGTTCTGAACTTTGAGAATATGTCCACTTGGCTAGAATGAGTAACAGTGCGTGACAGTGAGTTGTTGAGGCTAAGCACCAGTGTCATTGGTTTTATTGTCTGTATTTCCAGACAATAAAGCCTAGGGAGAAGGCTGTCAGGTAAATGTGTATGTGTGTGTATGCTTGGGGAGAAATAATACTCTGGGATTGATAACCCAAGAGCACAGAAGGAAATATGATTGGTGGATTTGAATCCTGTACTGTCAAGGCTAAAAAAGGATTATGCTTTATTGGGAATTTAGAATAATTTGATTAATTTTTGTAGGCAATGCTACTGTTAGCTTAAGTACTAACATATTAAATTCCTACCATAAAAAATTATTCGTTCTTCTATTCATCTGTTGAGTGGTGTGTAGGTAATATGACTGTTCATGATGCAGAGATGCTGATTGATATTATGAGCTTTTCTAAAATCATAGTTTTTTAAAAAAGTTTATTATTATTTTTTAAAGATTTTATTTATTTATTTGACCGACAGAGATCACAAGTAGGCAGAGAGGCAGGCAGAGAAAGGAGGAGGAAGCAGGCTCCCCACCGAGCAGAGAGCCCAATTCGGGGCTCGATCCCAGGACCCTGAGATCACGACCCGAGCCGAAGGTAGAGGCTTAACCCACTGAGCCACCCAGACACCCCAAAAGTTTATTTTTTTTACTAATTTTTTAAAAGATTTTTATTTATTAACTTGAGAGAGACAGTAAGCACAAGCAGGGGGAGCAGCAGAACGAGAGAGAGAAGCAGGCTTCCCGCTCAGCAAGGAGCCTGATATGGGACTCAATCCCAGGACCCTGGGGTCACGATCTGAGCCAAAGGCAGCCACTCAACCCACTAAGCCACCCAGGTGCCCCTGTTTTTTTAGTAATCTTTACACCCATTGTGGGGCTCAAAGTCATGATCCTGAGATCAAGAGTCGCACGCTCCTCCGACTGAGCCAGCCGGGCGCCCTTAAAATAATAGATTTTAAAAAGTATTTTCATTGGAGATTAAATGTTTTCCTTTTAAGGAGAAAAATTTTAAATGGGTGCATAAGACATTCACATTACAAATAATACAATAGAAATGACAGTTTATTAATTCAAAATAGAAATTATCTCGTTTTGCTTCAGCTAGAGGCATTTGGCTGAAAAAGGGCTTTATTTATTTTTATTATTTAGAGTTATTTCAGCCCATAGGTTTTATGACATATATATTTTTTTAAAAATACTTTATTTATTTATTTGACAGAGAGAGATCACAAGTAGGCAGAGAGGCAGGTGGGGGGGGGAAGCAGTCTCCCTGCTGAGCAGAGAGCCCAATGCAGGACTCGATTCCAGGACCCGGGATCATGACCTGAGCCAAAGGTAGTCGATCAACCGATTGAGCCACCCAGGCGTCCTATGACATTTTTTAAAAAAAGATTCTATTTATTTGAGAGAGAGAACAGGAGCATAGAGGGAGAGGGAGAAACAGACTCCCCGCTGACCAGAGAGCCTGACTAGGTCTTGATCCCAGGACCCAGAGATTATGATCTGAGCCAAAGGCAGATGCTTAACTGACTGAGACACCCAGATGCCCCTTTATGACGTATTTTTTTAAAATTAATTTATTTATTTGAGGGAGAGAGTGCATGTGCATGTGTGAACTGGGGAAGGGGCAGAAGGAGAGGGAGAGAATCTCAAGCAGATTCCACATTGAGCTTGGAGCCTAACACAGGGCTGGATCCCAGGACCCCGAGATCATGACCTGAGCCGAAACCAAGAGTTGGGCACTTAACCGATTGAGCCACCCAGGCGCCCCGGTTTTATGACATGTATTGTCAATGCACTGAGAGAGATCGTACAGAAAATCTGTTTTGAATAGGTGTTTGGTGTTCTGACAGCACCTTGAAATCAAGCATTTGCTAAATAAAAACAAATCATACCTGAAACTGGATAGTTCTTTTTTTAATTTTGTAAAGATTTTATTTATTTATTTTATTATTTATTTATTTATTTGACAGAACAGAAGGGGGAGCAGCAGGCAGAGGGAGAGGGAGAAGCAGTCTTGCCGAGCAGGGAGCCCAATGTGGGGCTCGATCCCAGGACCCAGCGATCATGACCTGAGCCAAAGGCAGATGCTTAATGACTGAGCCACCCAGGCGCCCCAGAAACTGGATAGTTTTTGCTTTTAACTTGTGTGGGACTTCTCAGGTATTTTACTTAGCTGGAATTTTGAAATTTGGAACCTCTGATGACTTCAGAAAGCCAAAGTCCTGATGTTTTCCTGGTAGAGTTAGTGATTTATGTCCTCTAAGGATTATGACAGAGGAGAACAGTGGCATGGATGCCATGAACTGTAGATTTATGTGAAGCAGAATTTGTCATCGGTTTGGCAGTACTTATTGCCACCAGTGTCAACCAAATGTCTCTTTGGTATTTGTGTGATTCTGGATTGCTACAAGTGAAGGACAGATTGCAGTAGAGATTTAGAGAAGGACAAGTTTATACCCTGTTTGGGGGAGTTGGTGAGGCCATATGTTTCTTGGATGGGCATGTGCAGGATGAGGATGGATAGTTCAAGGGAAGGAGCAGCATGAACTGAAGCCCTGATTTTTTTTTTTTAAGGTTTTATTTTTTATATAATCTCTACACCCAGTGTGGGGCTTGAACCCCAAACCCTGAGATCAGGAGTCACATGCCCCTAAGGTACTGATTTTAAAGTGTGGGCAGTCTTGAGTGTCCTGGTTTAACAAGGACCTGAATATGTGAGTAAGAAATAAGCTATAAAGATCTGTTTGTTGGGCTGTATCTAGAGAACCAAGCTATAACTTTCTGCCTCTCGTCTGTAGGTAAATATTGCGCTAGATTAGTGATCCTCATTTTTCACTCTTTAGCACCCAAGGGATATGCAGTATTCCCATCAGCAGCAT
>RCUC01148553.1:0-22011 GCA_003697995.1 Taxidea taxus jeffersonii | reverse complement strand
GGAAGGAAGGAGAAGCCCAACGCAGGCTAATGGGTGGAGAGAGAAGAGATGCAGGCGTGCTCAGCATTGGCCACAAGGTCGAGGTGCTTTCAGGATGTGCAGGGGTCCTGTGGCTTTGGGGCCCCACTTCCTCAGGGCCGAGGCCCTAAACCTTAGGCAGAGTGGAGTCAGGAGTACTCCGGATGTGCCATCAGCATCCTGTCCACAGCTCCCTCAAAGCAAGGGTGCATCACCTTCTCCTGCAAACTCTTCCTCCTCCTGACTTCCCCATGCCAGCTAAAGGGACCAACCTCATCACTCAGGCACAGAAATGTCAAACCCCAGCCAGCCATGTGTCTGTTCCGCAAGATGATAGCTACTTTCGCAATCTCTCTAGAATCAGTCTCTTCTTTCCCATGTCTGCTGCCAAATTCCAGCTTTCACTACATCTTACCTGGACCCTATCTACCCAGTTTTCTGTTTCCTCCCTCCCCTTATGACCAGCTATATACATCCTGCTCCTAGTCTGCCCCTTGCCTGCTCAAGAACTTGTCAGAACTAAGCGCTCCATTTGCCACCTGCCAGCTCAAGTCCTTGTCTAGTGGCTTTCTGGACTGATCTCTTGCAGTGCCCATTTCCTCTTCTTCTGGGGACTTTAAATTTTCGATACAGTCTGGGTGTACTGCCTACCATGCCACCAGCCCACCCTGCTAGGCTGGGCCAACCAGACATCTCCTCTCTGGGATGTGCGTCCCAAGCCTTGGTGACAAAATTACTGAGCAGGGCTGCAGCAGATTTATCCTGACGATAGTGCTGCTACCTTGAAGTCAGCTGGCCTTTGGTTCCTGCCATACCCACTCCGAGACCCTGGAGGGGACGTGGGTGTTGAGTCATCTGATTCTGGGAGTCCCCACAATATTCTAAGGAAGTCCTATCCTGCCAAAATCAGCCAAGCTGTTGCTTGTAACCAAAGACGATTTTCTTAGTACTTTCTGACATACATTTCCTATGTTCTAGCCAAAAGGGAAAACTCCCTGTAAATGCCACAATGGCCTCCCTCAGCACCCGTTGGCCCCTCTCCAGCCCACAGGCACTGCTGAAGCTCTACCTGCCCCTTCAGAGCCCAAAGGCCTCTTCTGAACCCTCTATAGGGATGGCTTCAGCTTCCTTTAAAGCAACAAGCCACTAGCTGCCCCTTCTGCCTTCTTCCACTGTAGACCTTGGGGTACCTGCCTTAGCCCCCTCCTAGGGGACAATGACTTGGTCATTATTCCTCCCACAAACCGCCCCCAGGAACCCAGCATAGCTTCAGGTTCAGTAAAATTCACCAGGCTCTGGGGGCAGACAACCCAAAGGACAATTACAGGCTCACTGGGCAAAACAGACAGCGAGTGACAAAGAATGTGGAGTGTGTCATCAGAAAGACCGGAGCCTCAATTCCAGATCCTCCACTTACTGAACCATCTGAGTTCAGGCAAGTCTCGTAATTTCTGTAGGTCTCAGTACTTTGTCTATGAGGTAGTGACAATAATGCCAAACTCTCAATGTGAGGGCATCTAGCATGACGCCTGGCTAGCAGTAAGCACACAGTTAACACCAGCCATTATTCTAGCTATTAGTAGCTGGTTTAACAGATGCTCTATCAAAAAACAAAAACAAACAGATGCTCTATCAGAGGGCTGGACAGGAGTCCCAGGGCTTACTATGTAACCCCACCTGGGTCTGGATTTGGCTTAAAAACAATAGTAAAAAATCTTTCACAAAGTTAAAGCACAATGGAAGCGATTCCTCCCACTTTTCTAAATTTCCGAGGTTCCCAGGCGTCCTGCCCAGGGCACGACCATGGCAGGACTTCACCTTGCAAATACTCCAGCCTGCTCAGTCTGAGAGACAGGGTCAGAGCAAATGATGGTGTGGTTCAGCGTCTGCTTCCCCATATCCACACAGCCATCCCTTTTCCAGAGCTTTAGTTCCTAAATGTCCTGCTTCCGTGGGGCCTTCCTTCAAATAACCAAGGGAGAGTGTGTGCTATGTGGTTACAGTGGGACTGGGAGCTCAGACACTGCAAGTCACCCTACCATTAACCTAGTCAACACTGCACAGCATCAGAATGAGAGGCAAAGGCCAATCCAGTGCAGCGGCCAGAACGAGCCTGGGTTGGGGAAGCAAGGCAGAAGTCCCTCTTAAGACTTCTATCTGCCTCGTTTAATCTCCTAAGCAACTGCTACAGCCCAAACCAGTGGTTCTCAAAGTGTTCTCTCTGAGGAGCTGAGCAGAAATGCAAATTCTAGGCCCCACCCAGACTGTCTGAATCAGAAAACTCTGGGAGTGGGGCCCAGCAATCTGTGCCTTAAACAGCTTTGGAGGGGGGATTCTGATGCCAGCTCAAATATGAGGAACCTTGTCCTAAACCTTTAATGGCACAGCTCTCTGCTTTAACTCAAACATTTGCTGAACACTATGTACCAAGGATCGAGCCGGGTGATGGTATTCCAGAAATGAGGACACATGTGAAGAACTTCCACAGTCTAATGGGGAAGTACACAAATACACTAGGCAGGATGTGGCATGAAAGAAGTCAAGGCAATCACTTTCCACCCCTCTCCCTCAGACTCCTACCCCTCAGACCTTCTCTTGCCATGGCTGGGAAAAGAGAACACCAGTTTTGGAAACCCACCCCTAATGCTGCTATTCTAGACTCTTCAACCTCGGGTAGCTTTCTCAAGAGGAATGATCCTCACCCAGAGGCATGTCTCAGGTCCAGAAGCTTCACTTGTGGGCATATGCTCCCACGAGGCCACACCCAGTGGTTCTTAGGGACTTGGAAAATGGCTCTATTGGAGGTTTGGGCTTAGAAAGTTCCTAGAGGGCCATGAACATGCCACAGCACATCACAACAATGCATTCCTGGGCAGGGTCACTCCCACAGGCCCCTGGCAAGCTTGCACACGAGTGTGCAGATGTAGCTATAAACAGACAGTTGGCCCCCTGGCCTCTCTTCCTCTAATCTCAAGTTACAAGGTTAAAGGCATCCTATTCACAGCCAAAGGGGAGGGATCAAAGAGGGGGTACTGAAGCAGCTAGCCATCTGGTTCAGATCAAGACTGCTCATTCAGGACCCCAGCAAACTCCCTGATGGCTCACAGGTTTCCCTCCCTCCCCCAAATTCCCACAGGGAAACTGAAGACTGGGCTGGAAAGGGGTGACCCAAAGGCAAATTTGCCAAAGGAAGACTAGAAAACAAAAACCGAATTAGACAAGTCTGTGCCACCTCTCTGAGCCCTGGTTCCCACTAAACTCGAGATTACCGCCTACACACACTGTGCCTTCCTCCACAAAGCACTCAGGGCACATAAGCAGGCATCCTTCCTTGAACCAGCAACCCCTTCCAAAGTTAGCAGCAGAATCTAGATAAGTTTTAGGGGTGTGGTCTCCCAGACTCCTCTTATGCCACCATCTCTACCAAGGTAGGAGGTTCCCTTCATCTCAGAGGGACTTCAGAACCCACCAGGCATAATAAGAGGAAGGAATAACCAACTGGCGTCTAGGCAATTGACCCAAAGACAAGATGGGAGTGTGAGTTACCCGGTGAGGAATGACTGTTTCCCAGAGGCCCCAGAGTGCCCTGAAGCCCCCTCAGAGGCTTTGGCTGGAAGAAGCTGCCACTCCCTTTCTGCCACCAGCACTTCTCTTCCCCCTTTCCCCCAATACCTTAGACTCTGTTCTTCAGTGCTTTATGCAACTGTAAAGCAAGAGACAAGATGGGAGATGGATGCAGTTGGCAAGAACAGAAACTGAAAGGCTAACTTGAGCAAAGAAGCAATGGGTGGATGACTCTTAACAGGCAGAGAGGGCCAGAAGTGGGCTATGGGAAGGAGGATGGGGTTAGTAGAAGTGGTAGAAAGGTAAGGGGAACCTAAAGTGAGCTCAGCCCAGGGATGCATCAGGAGGCTTGGGAAGTCCGGTCCAGTTACAGTGGAATGGCTGAAGGAAAAAAAAAAAAAAAAAGATTTCCATTCCAAAGCATGGGCTCAGGACAGCCAGCCCTCAAAGGACTGAGGCATGGCCTTGGCCAAGTTCCTGGTTTATGTCATGCCTCAGTTTCTCCAAAGTAGGAAGGAGGTCAAGCCGTTATAGGTCTCCTCAGGGGGAACTGGGCCACCGCGGGTGGCTAGGGGAGAGTGCCAAGTAGGGGAAAGAGGAGAGAGGTGCTGATGGTGCACAGCCTGTGGCCAAGAGAAGCGGGGCAGGGGTCTCCAGGTAGCTCAGAGGCCAAGAGCGAGCAGGGGTTGGGGGTACGAACTAGCCAGTGGACAGTAAGTCGGGACTGGGGCAGCGAGCGCTTAAAGCTGGGGCTGGGGGCTGCCACCAAAGAGTGGAACAGTCGCGCCTCAAGGGATGGGAGCGGCTGGGAGCGGCTCGAGGTGCAGAAACAGAAGGCGGGGATGGGGATTGAGGCCAAGACAGGCGGACCCGCGCCCCCATGGGGCAACCCAGAGCCCAGAACCTGGGGAAGTTGTCGGGGTGGACCGGGCGGGTCTGGGCCGCTGGGCCGAGCCAGCTGCCCGCGCGTAAGGGGTTCGGGCAGCAAGGGGCCCGGGGCGCCCCGCATCCAGCCCGCCTTCATCCCGCCCGCGCACCTCAGTCAGCGCCCCGCGCCGCGCGGGCCAGACTCGCCACTCCTGTCGCCGCCTCCGCCCGTGCAGAAAGCCGCCGCCGCTGGCGACGTCCGGACCCGTTAGCTCCGCGGTTCCCTCGTCGGTCCGCAGCGGGCCAGTCCCGCCCTTGCCGGCTCTGCCCTCCCGGAGCGAGCCGCCGCCGCCGCCTCAGTCCGGCCCCTCCCCCCACCCCAGCCCGGCTAGAAGGGAAGGGTGGGGGAAGGGGACGACTGCCCCCTCCCCATTCACATCCTCTCTGTCTCTCCCCACCCTCCTGCACCCGCACGCGCGCGGGCATGCTGGGATATGGAGTGCAGCCGGCGCTGGGCCGCTAGGGGCGCGCCACATCTAGGACTACAGCTCCCGGAAGACAGCGCGCGCACCTAGGGATTGTGGGCTTTGTAGTTCGTCCGGGACCCGAAGGGGGGGGTCTACCGAGCCGGAGGTGGGGTCGGCGAGGGTGGGGGGGATGGGAAATCTCCATTCCCAGAAGGCTGGGCTCCCGGCTTTTGAAACAGAGGGTGTGGGGTTCTGCGGTGCTCCGGGCTCGGGTTGAATACCTGGATCCCGAGGGAGGTGCAAACTGTAGCCCAGGATTCCTCTCAGACGCGTCTGTGGTCAGATGCGGCCGAGTCCGGCTGAAGGGGAAGCCTCCCGGCCCCCGAACAGAGCCTCGGGTACAGTTCCCACTCGCGCTCCCAAAGAGCCATGACCTGAGACCAGTTTGGCTGCGTGCCCGGGCTCTCCAAGCCGGAGGAGCTGTGGTGGGGCCTTTGTGCTCAGGAGAGAGGAGAAGGGGCTCCAGGAGCTGCGTGAGCGTCGGGTTTTCCCCACCCGGGAAAAGGGAGCCGAGTGACTGTGGGTTTCCCGGAGCACCTCATTCCAGTCTCACTCTCTTTTGTCAGATGCTCTTAGCTCCCTCCCTACTGTTTAGGGTAAGGCGCACACGTTTTAAATATTTTTTTCCATGTCTTTTCTTATCAGGGACCTTCCCCAACTTCCAAACCTAACTCAAACCCTTCAAGAAGCTCCAGGTCGACTGCACTTTCGTCCTCCAAGCTTCATCTCCTCTGGCAGAGCGGAAGCCTGTAGGTCAGTGGTTCTCAAACTTTGGCGTGTTATCAGATTCTCCTGGAGAGCTTGCTCAAATACAGCTGGCTCCCCACTCGCGGTTTCTGTTTCATTAACTCTAAGGTGTGCCTGGGAATTTGCATTTCTAGCAACATCCCACGTGAGGCTGCTGGCTGCTGGTCTGGGGAATCACTTTGAGGATTGCTACTGTTGCTGTTTGTTAGTTCTGACTTTGTCCTTCAAGGATGGGCCTGCTGTGGAATATTAGCCTCGGAAAAGACAGGCCATATAAGGCAGAGTCCTAGCGTAGTTTAGCACAGGAGTGCTCTTTTTAATTGTAATAAATAAACAAATCAGTTCATCCTGGAAGGAAAAATAGTGTGTGGGCCATCTGATTGAAAGGCGTTCCTGATCTTAGCCCTTGGTGTTTTCTCTAAAGCTGGGAAGGTTTTCTGGGGGTAACTGCCCCTCCCCTCCATGGATGTAAGCCAAGGAGTGTGATCTCAAATGGGGAGTACAGTGGGCTCAGTAGAATCTACTCCCTCTGGGTGGGCTTCGACCTAAAACAGATTGGGGAGGCACCTGGGTGGCTCAGTTGGTTAAGCATCTGACTTCAGCTTTGGTTATGATTTCAAGGTCCTGGGATTGAGCCCCATATTGGAATCCCTGCTCAGTGAGGGGTCAGCTTGTCCCTCTCCCCCCCCCTGCTCATTTTTTTTTCTCTCTCAAATAAATAACATCTTAAAAAAATAAATTAAATTGGGGCACCTGGGTGGCTCAGTGGGTTAGAGCCTCTGCCTTTGGCTCAGGTCATGGTGCCAGGGTCCTGGGATCGAGCCCCACATCGGGCTCTCTGCTTGGTGGGGAGCCTGCTTCCCTTCCTCTCTCTCTGCCTGCCTCTCTGCCTACTTGTGATCTCTGTCTGTCAAAGAAATAAAATCTTTTTAAAAAATTAAATAAATAAATAAATAAAAATGAAACAGGCTGGGGTAGTGAAAGATGGGAAGGTGGCTTCCTGACTTCTCAGGTAGGCTCTCCTTGACCTTGTAGTTCTGGGAACTACAAACCCCTGAAGACAACACTTGGTGACCATCATCCTCAGACACAATCCTAGACTCTATCAGCTGTAAGGTGACAAAGATTCGCTGCTTGACCAAACTTAAACCAGGCTTGTCTGAGCTCTCTTCTCCCATAGGCCTCAAGCTTGGTCTATAAAAACTACTCAGCACAAACGATTTCATTCATCCTCCCCCCTGCACAGTAAAGAATTAAACACAGTAACATAGTTTCTAACACCTCAAAGCCACCTCCCTAAGATGACCTTAGCTCTTCTCAAGTGCAGGCCAGGTAAACCTCAAAGCTGCGGAAAGGATTCGTTGTTTGTTGTAGCCAAACCCAGAAGATAGGTGACTACTCCAACTTAAACACTTACTACAAAAGGCTTGCAACTGTGACTCCTTCCTCTGTCCTTTTGAGATGTATATGTAGCTCCTACAGCTCTGGGGTGCCTTTCCCGAGTACCTGAAAGCCCTTCCTTTGAAATGTAATCATCAGGAAGGGTAGGGCCTTGGTCTCCCAGCCTCTGTGGGAGGATAGCATCCTAACTTCCTAACAGACAGCAGGCCTAATCATTTACACTCACCAATCCTTCGTCATTTTTCACTGAAACTGAATTCAGTGCACACTGGACCCTCTTCCTTACTGCAGTAGTATATTCCTGGTTAAAATCTGGCCTTACCGCTTTGGTGTCTGGCTTTGTTTATCTTTAACAAAAGGGGTGGGTACACTGAGTCCTCAGGGCCCAGATTCTAGTCTTCCACCCATCCACTGAGGGCCAAAGGGGTGAGTTACTCCCAGGTCCTTGGACAAGTAGCCAAGTGGCCACCAGAGGCGTTGGACCTTGACTAAAGTTAACTGTGGGATGCTTTTCTGTTTCTTTTAGGTTTGTGTCTCCATCACAGACCAGTGGCGGCTAAGCCATTCCCGTGCAACCCCATGTTCTTTCCATAAAACCAGCTGCCAGGCCCTTCCTACAGGGGCTTGGCCTCTGTACCTGAGTCATGTGCCATGACAACATTCCCTCACATGCAGAAGGTCCATGGATTTTTCTGAGTTTACACTTGTCTCCCAAATCTCTGTTGGCACATGGTTCAGGGAGAACTAAGATGCCTTTTCATGGACAGGGCAAAGAGACCTTCTCTCTGCCTCAGCTTCAGCAGAGACCCTTATCATCACCCTTACCACCTCCCACTTAGAGTTCACATTGCTTCACCCCTTTCCCCTTGCTGGTTCTGTTTTCTCATCCCCTCCGCCAATCCAAATTCTGCCTGTCTGAAGTTTACATTGAGTTTTCCTTCCTCCGGAAGGTTCTCCCCAACTGCCTCAGTGTAGCGTTTGGATTTGAATAATTATTTGAAAAGCCTAGCTTTGCTGGTGACCTGTCCAGTGCAACAGAGGAAGTGGAATTGGAATTTGGGAGTTGGAACATGGCAGATGAGAGCACAGGGCTTTGCAGGCAGACAGCTACTAAGCAGTAAGGTGCAAAGTGGAGAGGAATTGGCCCCATCACACCCTGGGGTTCTGTTTGGGGTATAGAAGCTTAAAGGTAGACCAGTCTGGCAGCAACCCCGACCCCATGCTGTGCGTGACCCAGAGCAAGTTACACAATTCTTTCATTTGTATAATGGGAATAATAATAATCAAAGACCTCATTTTAAAAAAAGATTTTAGGGACGCCTGGGTGGCTCAGTTGGTTAAGCGGCTGCCTTCGGCTCAGGTCATGATCCCAGCGTCTCGGGATCGAGTCCCACATCGGGCTCTTTGCTCGGCCTCTGCCTGCCTCTCTGTCTGCCTGTGCTCGTTCTCTCTCTCTCTCTGACAAATTAAAAAATAATAATAATAAAAAATAAAAATAAAAAAAGATTTTACGGGGCACCTGGGTGGCTCAGTGGGTTAAGCCTCTGCCTTCGGCTCAGGTCACGATCTCAGGGTGCTGGGATCGAGCCCCGCGTCTGGCTCTCTGCCCAGCGGGGAGCCTGCTTCCTCCTCTCTCTCTGCCTGCCTCTCTGCCTACTTGTGATCTCTGTCTGTCAAATAAATAGAAGTCTATAACTTAAAAAAAAAAAGATTTTACTTATTTATTTGACAGGGAAAGGGTCAAAATCAAGAAAACCGGGTGCTGGGGGGGGGGGGCGCGTCTGGCTCCCTGCTGAGCAGAGAGCTCTGATGCTGGGCTGGATCCCCGGACCCCGAGATCATGATCTGAGCCGAAGGCAGAGGCTCAGCCCATTGAGCCACCCAGGCGCCCCAAAAGACCTCATTTTTTAGAGCTGTTGTAAAGATTGAAAAGATACTATGATCTTAGATAGGAAGATTATAAAAAATAAATGAAGTTAATCTATAAGTTATTGTGATTCCAGTACAAATACTAGCAGACTGTTCTTTTTGTTGTTGTTCATCTTTTGGAGATGGGAGAGAGAAGTAGATAAATTGATTTTTTAAAATTATTTGGATAAATAGGGGTGCCAGGGTGGCTCAGTCAGTTACTCATCTGCCTTGGGCTCATGTCATGATCCCAGGGCCCTGGGATCAAGCCCGCATTGGGCTCTCTGCTCAGTGGGGAGCCTGCTTCTCCCTCTCCTTCTACCTGCCACTCTGCCTACTTGTGCTCTATCTCTCTGTCAAATAAATAAATAAAATCTTTTAAAAATTGTTTGGAAAAATAACAAACAAGAGTAGTCAGGAAATGTTTAAAAAACTAACAGTAGTAAAGGGTGTTAGCCCTCTCAGATAGTCAATATATTATAAAGTCTACTCTTAAAGGGTATGATAGATCAATGAAAGACCTGCCAGTCTAGAAGTAAACTCAAATACTCATAGGAATGAGCTTAAATACTAAAGGGAAACTGGAATGTAGTAAAGATACATTCTTTTTTTTTTTTAAGATTTTATTTATTTATTTGGCAGACAGAGATTACAAGTAGGCAGAGAGGCAGGCAGAGAGAGAGGAGGAAGCAGGCTCCCTGCCGAGCAGAGAGCCCGATGTAGGGCTTGATCCCAGAACCCTGAGATCATGACCCAAGCCAAAGGCAGAGGCTTTAACCCACTGAGCCACCCAGGTGCCCCGTAAAGATACATTCTTAAATAAGCTGGAAAAAGGTGAATTACTCTATAATGACGCAGGGACAATTGGGGAACCATTTGCTAAAAAATTACGTCAACAGTGACTAAATTAGAGGATTGAAGTAAAAATCACCAATGGTTCTCAGTGTCATGAAAAACAAAGACAACCATACTTCATCCATGGAAGTAAGACACTCTCAAAGTAGTGTTGAAGACAGAAATCATCCCAAAGCTAACAACACCAATATACAGAATATGCTGGTATCAGAGGGCCAGGTTATTTGAAATCATGTAAGATACAATCAAGAAAATGCAATGAGAAACCATACAGGACAAATGACCGAGTTTCTTCAATGAATACCTTTAAAAAAAAAAAAAGACATAGAAGAGAATCTGTAAATTTTAAAACCCTGTCAACCAATCACAATGTATGGACTTTATTCAAACAACAAAAAAAGTTATTTTAGAATAGGGGAAATTTGGGGAACCTGGGTGGCTTAGTTGGTTAGTCATGGCTCAGGTCGTGATCCCAGGGCATAGGATGGAGCGAGTCATGCTCCTTGCTCAGTGGGGAGCTTGCTTCTCCCTCTCCCTCTGCCTGCTGCTCCCCCTGCTTGAGCTCTCTGTCAAATAAATGGATGAAATCATTTTTAAAAAGGGGGGGGGACTTGAATACTGACCATTGGATATTAAGCGATTGCTATTAATTTTAAGTGTGCTAATGGTGTGGTTAGTTTTTTGTCTAAGAGACCTCATTTAATAATATATACTGAAATCCTGAAATCCTATTTATGGAATGATAAGATGTCTGGGGTTTGCTTCAAAATAACTCAGGGTTGGATGAAGGTATAGATACAACAAGGTTGACTGGATTGAACATTATTGGAGTGGGGGGGAATGATGGTTACTTGGGGTTCATTATAATTTTTTTTCTACTTTTGCATGTATTTGAAGTTTTCCATAATAAAATAGTTTAAACCTTTTTCAGTGACATCTCCACCTCATACCTAGCTAAACACCATCAACAACACCACCAAAAACCAAGTTAATAGAAAATGGGAGACATTTTTGGAATTTATATTAAAAGGTGAAGAGCTGGGACACCTGTGTGGCTCAGTGGGTTAAGCCTCTGCCTTCGGCTCAGGTCATGATCTCAGGGTCCTGGGATCGAGCCCCACATCGGGGTTTCTGCTCAGCGAGGAGCCTGCTTTCCTCTTCTCTCTGCCTGCCTCTCTGCCTACTTGTGATTTCTCTCTCTGTCAAATAAATAAATAAAATCTTTAAAAAAAAAAGGTGAAGAGCTAATATAAGGTGCTTTTGTAAATCAGTAAGAAGACCAAGAACCCAACAGGAAATGTAAAAATTATATAAATAGTTCACAAAAGAAGGAAACGCAATGGCTCTGATATTAAAGATGCAGAGCTTCTGTTTTTTTAAAAAAAATTGTGATAAAATACACATAACATGAACTTTACCACCTTAACCATTTTTTTAAAAAGATTTTTTTATTTATTAATTTGACAGAGAGAGAGAGACAGAGAGAAAGGGAGCACAAGCAGGGAGAGTGGGAGAGGGAGAAGCAGGTTTCCCACTGAGCAAGGAGCCCAATGCGGGGCTTGATCCTAGAACCCTGGGATCATGACCTGAGCTGAAAGCAGACACTTAACAACTGAGCCCTCCAGGCTCCCACTGCCTTAACCATTTTTAAGTGTACAGTTCAGTACCATTAAGTGCATTCACAGTGTTGTGCACCCATCACCACAACTCCTCCACAGAGCTCTTTTCATCTTGCAAAACTGAAAAGTTCTGTACCCGTTAAACAATGATTCCTCACATTTTCCCCTCCCCTCCCAGTTCCTGACAACCACCATTCTACTTTCCATCTCTATAAATTTGACTGTGAAGTCATATCAGCATGAGGACAGTATTTGTCCTTCCGTGTCTGTTTTTTTCACTTAGCATAATGTCCTCAATGTTCATCCACATTGTACCATGTGTCAGGACTTCCTTCCTCTTTCAGGGAGGATAATATTCTATTGTGTGTATGTTCCACATTGTATCCATTTATTTATCATTTGACACTTGGGTTGCTTCCATCTTTTGGCTATTGCAAATAAAGCTGCTATGAATATAGGTATAGAAATATCTCTTTAAGTCCCTGCTTTCAGTTCTTTTAGGTATATACCCAATAGTGGAATTGCTGTATCATATGACAATTCTGTTTTTAATTTTTTGAGGTACCACCATAGTATTTTCCTTAATGGGCGTACTGTTTTACATTTCCACAGCAGTGATGAGGGTTTCCATTTTTCCTCATCCTCACCAACCTTTATTTTCTGAGCTTCATGCTGAATAAATAAATGCAAATTAAAACCGCACTGAAACATCATCACCTATCAGATTGGCAAAGACCAAATAGCTCGATAACTATCTTGGCAAGAGTGTGGGGAACAGGATTCGTGTATGCTGTGAGTGTGACTGGAAATTGGTACAGCCTCTAAGAAGAGTAACTTAGTAATATCTTCAAATTACACATGCACACACCATTTGACCTGGCAGTTTGTAAGAAAGTGTCGTATTTACACATTTTCTTAGTTACATACAGGAATGGCTATTTGTTACGACACCTTTGAGCAAAGATTAAAAGTGATCTGTATGTTGTGGCACCTGGATGGCTCAGTCGCTTAAGCATCCGACTCTTGGTTTCGGCTCAGGTCATGATCTCAGGGTCCTGGGATCGAGCCCCAGTTTGGGCTCCATGCTCAGCAGGGAGTCTGCTTGAGATTCTCTCTCCCTCTACCTTTGCCTCTTCCCCCCCAACTCCCATTCTCTCACAAACAAACGAATGAATGAATAAATAAATATTCATGATCCAAATTAAAGAGTCAGTGGATAGATTGAAGACATTTCAACTAACGGTGTCCTTTGTTATCATTAGCTCAGTGGATAAGAAACTATTGGAGAGCAGGGGACTGACTGGCTTTTGTAGGTCAAAACAGACCTTCAAGAAATATTGATTAAATTAATAAAATTATTTCTTAGTCTCTGGCAGAGCTGAATTGGCAGGCAGCTCAAGGAGGTTAAGTGGCTTGTCTAAGGCCATTCATATATAATATGTATTACCTACTCCTTATGTGCAAAGCACGATGGAGGGCACTATGAAATTGAAAAATCGGTCCCTACCTTCTAAGAGATTGAGATCTAGCAAAGCACTCTGGCACACCATTAAAAATATCAGTATTTTGGTGGGTTTTAAAAAATATTTTATTTTAATCTCCACACCCGATGTGGGGCTCAAACTCACAACCCTGAGACCAAGAGTCACACACTCTACCAACTGCATCAGCCAGGCAACCCCCAAATACCAAGTTTTTTTTCATGGTCCTTTCAGTTATATCGATGGAAACCGTTGTTCTGGTGGATAAATTGAGGTACAGATCAGAGAAGTAGTTTCTCAAAAGCCAACTGAAACAGCAGAAGAAAGATGCTGACTAAAATAGAAATCATCCTTCCATTTGTGCCCCATCCTTAGTGCCCTGGGGGACTCATTTCAGGGGAACCATTTCCCACCAATGTTCCAGGCACTGGATCAGCCTTCTCAAAGGTGTGCAGGTTGCTCCTATAAAAAGGATTCCCTAACCTGTGTGTGAAATGCTTTATACGTGAGGGTAAAGTTCTCCATACATACAGGTATTTTTTCCCTACCTTTGTCCATCGAGAAGGCCTGAGATCAGTGATACCCCATTAGCAACTGAGCTTTTGTGGCTGTTTTTTAAATTGAGGTGAAAATCACAAAACATAAAATTAGCCATTTTGTTATTTTAATTTTAATTTTTTTTGAAGAGGCACCCAGAAATGAAACACTTTATAGCATACAATTCAGTGCATTTTGTACATTCACTATACTTTGTAACCAATACTTTTATCTAGTTCCAAAACATTTTCATGATCCCAAAAGAAAATCCTGTACCCATTAAGCAACCATGCCTCATGCTCCTTCCCCCAAGCCCCTGGCAACCACTATGTTCCGTCCCTATGGATTCACTATTCTAAATATTTCATATAAATGGAATCCTACAAAATACGGTCATTCGCGTCTTACGTCTTTCAGTTAGCATAATGTTTATAAGGTTTACCCATGTTATAGCATGTGTCTGTATTTCATTCTTTTATGACCAAATACCACTCGATTGCATAGATATACTATACTTTGTTTATCCAGTATATTGGTTTCTTAAAGTTGTGAGAAGAAAATAAGCCTGTCTACCTTTGTTTAGTGGTTCTACACCCCATTTGCAGCAACCCTTGTTAACATCTTACAGAAGCTCTCTTTCGAAAATACTACACAAGATATTTGTGAATGGTAATGGTCAGGATTTGAGGAAGAGGGTCCACTAAACGATGAAGTACATTTAAAAGCTCTGCAAACAGGGCTCGAGTTTTAGTCTGTCAAGTCTTTGTTTTAATTTTCATTTGTTTCTTTTTCTTTTTCTTTTTTCTTTCTTTTATTTCTTTTTTTTTTTTTTTAAGTAGGCTTCACACCCAGCATGGAGCCTAATGCAGGGCTTGAACTCAAGACTGTGAGATGGAGCCCTGAGCTGAGATCAAGAGTTGGACATTTTATTTTTATTTTTATTTTTTTTAATTTTTTTAAAGATTTTATTTATTTATTAGTTAGAGAGAGAGAGAGTGAGCGCGAGCACAGGCAGACAGAGGCAGAGGGAGAAGCAGGCTCCCCGCCAAGCAAGGAGCCCGATGTGGGACTCGATACCAGGACGCTGGGATCACGACCTGAGCCGAAGGCAGCCGCTTAACCAACTGAGCCACCCAGGTGTCCCGAGAGTTGGACATTTTAAAAATTAAAACACTCAGGGTGCCTGGGTGGCTCAGTTGGTTAAGCATTGGACTCTTGCTCAGGTCATGATTGGACTTTTGGCTCAGGTCATGATCTCAGGGTCATGAGGTTGAGCTGGGCACTGGACTCCCTGCTCAGCATGGAGTCTGCTTGAGATTCTCTCTCCCCGTCTGCCACTCCCCCTCCCCATCTGTGTGCTCACTCTCTCTCAAATACATACATAAATAAATCTTTTTTTTTTAATTTTTTAAAAAAGATTTTATTTATTTATTTGACAGACAGAGATCACAAGTAGGCAGAGAAGCAGGCAGAGAGAGAAAGGGGGAAGCAGGCTCCCCGCCAAGCAGAGAGCCCGATGCAGGGCTCGATCCCAGGACCCTGGGATCATGACCCGAGCTGCAGGCAGAGGCTTTAACCCACTGAGCCACCCAGGTGCCCCCATAAATAAATCTTTAAAAAATAATATTTATTTATGTGAGAGCGAGAGAGAGCAGGAAGGAGGGGCAGAGGGAGAGGGAGAAGCAGACTCCCCACTGAGCAGGGAACCCAATGTGGGGCTCAATCCCAGGACCCAGAGTTCTTGACCCGATCCACCCAGATGCCCCTAAAAAAAATTTTTTTTTTTTTGCTTTCGTATTATTCTTTATTTACTGGTCCTACCAACGTGACCCTTACCAGGCCCACTGTTCCTATGTGCACTGGCTTTGCAGACATTCGTGCCGTTCACCTGTGTCCCAAGTTGAGACTGACCGCTCCGTCCTACTCCTTTTCCATGCTCTGCCTTATTTGCTCAGAATCTGAAGGCATTAAAAAAATAATTCTTTTTTTTAAAAGGTTTATTTATTTATTTATTTATTTGACAGAGATCACACAAGTAGGCAGAGAGGCAGACAGAATGGGGAGGGGAGAAGCAGGCTCCCTGCTGAGCAGAGAGCCTGATGTGGGACTCGATTCCAGGACCCTGGGATCATGACCTGAGCTGAAGGCAGCAGCTTAAACCACTGAGCCACCCAGGCGTCCCAAAAAAATAATTCTTTTTTTTTTTTTTTTTAAAGATTTTATTTATTTATTTGACAGACAGAGATCACACAAGTAGGCAGAGAGGCAGGCAGAGAGGGGAGGGGAGAAGCAGGCTCCCTGCCAAGCAGAGAGCCGGATGTGGGACTCGATCCCAGGACCCTGGGATCATGACCCGAGCCGAAGGCAGCAGCTTAACCCACTGAGCCACCCAGGTGTCCCCCAAAAAAATAATTCTTAAAACCATACCAGCTGTTTTGTTTTCTCCTTGGAAGTCCCAGCAGAAGAGTTTAATATCCTCTCTCCATTTTCCTCCATATTCCCCATGTCTTCTCTACTCTTCCTATAGTAAATGCTGTGGGCTACACCCCTTTACAGTAATGGTGTATCCATTCTTCACTTTTTGCAGTTGTTGTGTTGGCAGCTAATTACTCACAGTTTTACCCTTCTCCGGAGAATTGTCCTCAGTCCACATGAACTATTTCATCCAGATGGGCCTGGGAAATTATGCTCCTCCTTTCCCTACCTCCCAGTAGCCTATAGCCTATGAATGACTGATGTGGGGTACAAAGTCCAGCTCCCTTGCTTCAGAGAGATACATCTCCTGTTGCATTTTATGTCCCAGAGCTTGCTGTAGGATTAGACTGAGGCTAGACATCTTTGCTTGGCCTCTAACCCTGCCCTAATCCTGCTTCCCTCACCACCCTAATAAATCCTTTGTGCAGGAATCCATGTCTCAGGCTCTACATCTAGGGAGCCCAACCTAGGATATCCCTGTGGGTAGTTCTGGCTCCCAGAGGTATTTCCTGCTACCAGCAGCAGGCATGCATCTCATCTGGGGCCCTGCAGATTGTACCTCCTCCAAGAAGCCCTCCTGGACCTGGGCCCTCACACTCCTGCAGCATTTAATAAGGAAATTGGATGCCTACTCTGGCCAGGCACTGTGCTAATCCTTTTGTGTGCATTAGTGCATAATCCTCCCAACAAGCTGATTAGGCAAATACTCTTGTATTCTTACAGATGAAGAAAATGAGGCTCAGAGAGGTTGAGTGTCTTGCTCACTCAGTAAGAAAGTAATGGAAATTAAGGAGCATTTATCTGATTTCTCACCCTGCTATTTAACCACTATACTCTATCCTAAATTATAGTATCAGAACTTTTATTTTTGTGGGTATATCTACCCGAGACAGTGGGACTATGTACAGAGGAGAGGTACGTGTTGTTATGTCTATTGCTGAAAGAGTGTGCTCAGAGCTTCATCTTATTAAAAAATGTTCTGAGTACATTGCTACTCACACCAAGGAATTCTAGAGTGCCTTTGGAGCTCCCCCTTCAGTGTGCCTGCCCTAGGAAGTGGGGTGAACCCCTTTGCCTCTGAGCTCCTTGGGGCACACGGATTTCCTGGAGCCCCTGCCAGAGCTGCAGTTACAGGCATCCCTGCCTTCCACTCCACTGCAGAGCAGGGATCTGCATTGCTGAGAACAGCAGCAGTGGGAGAAAGCTCATCACTTCCGCTTCCTGGGTTCACAGAAGACAAAGAGCAGGCACTGAAGTGGGGGATCAGACCTGGGCCAAGTGAAGAGGGGGAACAACTCCAGGGGGAGAAGACAAAGGGAAGGAGAGAGACTGGGGGGAGGAGGTGGGATAGTGAGGGCTGACTAGGGAATTATTGGTTATTCATTCGTTTGACAAATTATTTTAACCAACTACAGTGTCCTAGGCACTGTTTTGGGGACTGAGGATACAATCAGGGACAAACCAAAGAACCTGATTTAAAGAGGCAACATGAGAATAACAATAAAAATAATCCTATTAGTGATTAATAGGGCTGGTTTTGAGCACCTACTATGGAGTCAGGAAGTTACCTTATCCTCACAACAATGTCAGGCATTTGATACTGTTATTAACCTATTTTACAGGTGGTGACAAGGAGACAGAGTAGCCAAGTGACTGGCTAAGGTTACATAGAGTTTGAGCAGGGTCCCTCATCTCCTTTGAGATCGATGCCAAGGCCTTTCAGGCTCCCTGCTAACGACAGTAGATTTGGAAAGTACATTCTTGAAAGAAAAATTCAAACAATAGCGATGAAACTCAAGTTCTCCTTGCCCATCTCCATCCCCAGCAGTCTCCATCCTGTTATGAATACTATGTGTCCATATACATTATTTTTGACACGAGTGTCTTCCTGTGCATATGGTTCAACGTTTTTTCTCCCTACTTTGAACACTGTTCCCTATTGTACACACAGTTCTACTTACTTTTTTCTCATTGTGCATAATATTCCATGGCATGGATGTACCCTAGAGAATAGAGAAAAAACAATTTTTCTCTGCTACAAACAATGGTGCCATTCACAACTTTCCCAAAAACTCTGCAGATTTTCTTCCTACTACAGAGTTGCAAAGTTTCTTCTGGAAGGACCCATGTCATGAAATCCACGAAAGCATTAGCCAACGGCCAGTCCAACAGTAGCCGCTTACACTCGGGCAACACCTGTTACTACTTTTTTAACCCCCTCAATGGATTTTATTTTCTTCTGAGAAAAGCAGCTGCCCCAGGTCCTGGCTAGGAGTCTAAACAGACCCCAAACGAGGAACCTGGAGTCCCAGAAAAACGAGCCTGTGTCTTTAAGAAGCATTCGTTCCTCTGGGAGTTGTAGTTTTGCTGGGCTACGGAGCCCCCTTCTCATCTCGCCTCCTTTCTCGATCGGAACTCACATGTCCTTCAGGAAGGTGCTGCCCTCGCCAAATCTGTGTACCCGTGCAATACAGAGCTCCGAGTTAGTTTTTTTGGGGAGGACAAGCCAGGACAGGCGGAGGGGCGAAACTACATTTCCTAGGGTGCACCGCGAGAAGCGGGGGGGGGGGCAAACGACCCGCGTTAAAGAGCCCGCGGCGCCGAACGCCCAGCAGAGGCAGGTATGTCGTTCCGTGCGGGTCCCCGCTTCGCGCACCCCGGTCCCCCGCCACTGTTTTCCGGCCCACGCTCTCGGACCGGCAGGACCGAGCTTGGCCAGTAGCCTCCAGGTTCCTGATAGGGAAGAGTGTCGGAGAACTCTGCTAGCGCCCCTGGGCGTCCCCTGGCTGTAGAGTAAGTGTGCTACCCGTTGGTCTGGGTCTTTTCAGTGAGAGCCCTGGGACCTGGCCAGTGCCGGGCACTTGGGGACGCCTGGGACAGGGAGGAATATGGGCCCCAGAGGCCCCTCACCCCTGAGGCAGGTGGGGCGCTGGATGCCAGCGCTGCTGACTGCTTTGAGGCCCTGTTTCCTGCCTTAGTTTACCCCATCTGGGCTCATCATTATGCACAAATCTCGATTACAGGATGTTTGTATAATTTACAAAGTGATCTCCCAGTCAACTTCTGCTTGCCGTTTTATTTTCCAGAAGGCAAGACAGATTCCTTCATGAGCCTGTTTTTTGTTTTGTTTTGACCTTTCAAGCTCTAAAATGCAAAATCCCTGCCCTGCTACTCTTCCAAAAAGCATGTATGAAGAGGTTTTATTATTTTATTCTGTCCCTGGCTCCCCTTCCCTGTCCAATTTTGGGACAGGGAAAATTGGCCGAGGACATTAACTTGGCCTCAGTAGATGAAGTGTTATTGAAAGTGGGCAGACTATTGGAATAGAGCTCTGTATTCTTTTCTAACTTTTCTGTAAATGTCAGGTATGACGGGGTACACTGCAGGAGAGATGTCTTTCTTACAGGGTGCTGAAAAACATGAACCTTGGCGTTGCACACACCTGGCCTGCCTGTACCATCTGTGTATGACTGAGCAAACTCTCATTTCTTTCATCTAGTTTCCTTATCTGTATCATGTGTGTAATAAGATCCAATTCATAGGGCTGTTGAGTGAGTCATGTGAGCTGATTATGCAATGTGGTTGGTGTTGCAAAAAAAGTACTCCCTGAGCTTTAGCCACTAGTATCATTCCCACCTTTTGTGTTATCATAAAATACCCTTTGGCCTGATCTGGTAAGGCCTGATGCTTTGCCTGGCTTAATTTCCCTAGACCTTCCCTGATTTTTTCATCTTTGGGGACATCTTTGACCTGGAGAATATTTCAAAGCCTTCACTCCCACTGGTTTCAGGGTCAAGTTAAACTCTCCTGTTTCCTTTCCCTGCTGGAGAGAACTACCACTCATTGAGCACCCCCTCTAACTGCATGCCACATTGTTTCCATTTTATTTAATACTGGCAACAGTCCTAGGAGGTTGGTATCTTTGGTTTGCATAGATTAGCTAACCTGTTCAGAATCGCAGAGGAGGAGGCAGGGATGGGAACAGAGCTCCCAGGGCTGATTTTCAGCTTGGGACTGCTCTTCTGACCTAAGGCTCTCATGGGGTGCAGTCCAGATAGGCCTGCCCTCCTCCCCTCTGGCCATGATCTGTCACCTGTCCATGTCTCCCAGTCATTATGCTGAGACCAAGGCTAGGCTCAGATTTTCTGGGTCATTGGACCCACCTTGGGACATTTCTTCCTTGCTCCCTTTCAGCACCTTTGCTTGGGACCAAATGTCATTATCACTGTCACCTGAATTAGAATTAGAGCGACCCAGGTCCCAGTCATGGCTGCAGCATCCATTAGCTTCTTTAAAGTGGAGATAATAATACTTATCCTGCAGGGGTGTTGTGAGGATAAAAAACCAAAATGTCTTAACTGCGGGCCAGAGCAGTGAACTCAGTCCCAGCGGCTGTTATCTTTAACATTGACCTCATTTCATTATCACCTTGTATTTGTTTAGATTTTGTCATAATGGCTAATACACTCTGAGCACTTTTCCATATATTTACACCTTTCATTCTTTCCTTGTTCCCACAAAGTAGGTTCAGTATAGTGGTTAAAAGAATGGACTCTGGAGAAAAGTTCATTTTGGCTGTGCTACTTGCTCACTGTGCAACCTTGGGCAAGTTACTTAATCTCTCTGTGCCTCAGTTTCTTAATCTTTGAGGATAAAGATAGTACTTCCCTGGGACGCCTGGGTGGCTCAGTTGGTTAAGCAGCTGCCTTCGGCTCAGGTCATGATCCCACTGTCCTGGGATGGAGTCCCACATCGGGCTCCTTGCTCAGCGGTGAGCCTGCTTCTCCCTCTGCCTCTGCCTGCCACTCTGTCTGCCTGTGCTC
The DNA here is from genome assembly GCA_003697995.1 of Taxidea taxus jeffersonii. Lineage (NCBI taxonomy): Eukaryota > Metazoa > Chordata > Mammalia > Carnivora > Mustelidae > Taxidea > Taxidea taxus. The sequence goes on along the minus strand of RCUC01148553.1, from coordinate 1,189 downwards.
GCTCCTGCGCCTTCTATCTGACAAATAAATAAATAAAATCTTTAAAAAAAAAAAAAAAAGATAGTACTTCCCTGACATGAGGTTAGAGTTCTTTTTTTTTCTTTTTTTTAAGTTAGAGGTTCTTACAGTGATTTTTTTTTTTTCCTTTGAAGGTGCCAAGAGAGGGATGATATTACACTCCCCATTTTGGTTCAGGTCCTTGGAGAAGCAGAAACAAAGATGTGACTAGACTTGCAAGAGATTTATTGGGGAAGGGGGAAGAAGGGGAGGGAGCTAGAGGAGACAGGGAGAGCTGTCAGGCTGCTGCCTGTGAAGGAGTACCAGAAGAAGGGAAGGAAGGAAGGAAGAAAGGAAGGAAGGAAGGAAGGCAGGTAAATAGGTAGGTAGGTGGGTGGAGAGGAACGATGTTTGACACCCTTGGGTTCTGACACAGTTTCTCTTGGGTTGATGGGAACTCCAGGAGCCCAGGTTGCCTTTGAGAGGATCCCCATCTTGCAGGAATTGGTCTGTGTTCATGTCCTTGCTGCACAGAATCATTGGTCGGTTGGGAAGGTTTGGTGGAACTGTGGCTTCCATGTGAACAAGCTGGGGACATTTGTCAGTTATACCCTCTGCTGCAGGAGGCCTGAGGGTGTTAGGGTGCCGGAGATCACACGGTAAGTTTGGGGCCAAGCTGGAGTCCCATGAGGCTCCTTTACTGGAAAGGCCAGATGGACATCCTGAGGAATGCCTTTTTCCTCAGGTGGCTGGCCAAGAACTCTAGCTCAGACTTCCCCTCTGGATTCCCTCCTGGAATCCAGAGCAAGGGAATCCAGCAGGGAACAGAGCAATTTCCCTTAGTGGTGGAGGCTCTCCCTGAAAGCTGGTGGGAGTGGGTGTTGCCAAGTGGTGGTGTCTGTCAGCCCTAACCATAGGCTTGATGGCTGCAGAGTCTGGTGTGAGAGATGTTGGTGCTCTTAGTGGGAGAGTGGGCTGACTCCTGGACACACACTCTGGGCCCCCCATCATCCCTCCCCATGCTCAGCTTTGGAAGTCAGAGGGTGGAGGTGGGGGGATGCTGCTTTGTGGGATAGCACTCAGACCCCTGCCAGAGGTGGATGCCAGGGGACTTTTGAGGACTGTTTACACGTGGTCTTGGGCACCCAAGAGTCAGATTCATTTCCCATCTGGTAGGAGAGGGATGTTGAGG
>RCUC01148552.1:0-32075 GCA_003697995.1 Taxidea taxus jeffersonii | reverse complement strand
CCTGGGGGCCTCCCCTCGGGAAAGCTCCACCCGCCCCTCCTCCGGGCTACGTGGGGGAGGAAAAATGTCCGAGGCGTTTTAAGTGGAAACCTGACAAGTACGGGCAGAAAGGGAGAGCCACTCGGGAAGAGTTGGGGTCCCAGGCTGGAGCGGGCGAAGCCACCGGAGGAAGGACAGACCCAATTACAAAGAGGGGCTCTGGGATGCGTCTAACATCCTCTTTCCTATCCCGAGTGTTTTTCTTTCTTCCCGGACTTTCGGAAACGGTGAGTGCATCCCTCCTGCCGCTAGAAACCGGTATCGCTCGTGGAAAATGGAGAGACCGAGGGAAAGAAACACACAGGTGGGGACCGGGAGGGGTGGAGGCCGGCGGGAGGCCGAGAGACGCCCGGTGGGAAAGGGACAGATCAGTTCTGCGGGGAGCAGCGGAGGACGGCGGAGCAGGTGTAGGACCGGGAGGGGCTGTTGACCGAGTCAGGTCCGGGAGGGGCGAGGGTCGGCGGGAGCTGCACAAGTATGTGGGGCAGCCCCCTCCCTGCGGAGGGAAGCGCGCTCCGAAGTCCGGAGACCCGCCCGGCCTCTGCGGAGCTGGAGCCCAGAGAGCGGGAGAAAGTGGAGGTCGGAGGGTTCACAGCCAGTGCGGATGCTCTATCCTCCAGGGACCAGTCGCGGGGGTCTGGCCCCGCGGGCTGCAGTGACACAGAGAGGGAGGCAAGTATGGCCTGAGAGAAAGAGAGGGAGGACAGAGACCCAGAGATCCGGAGAGAAAACGTAAGACACTGAAAAAGAGAAGAAAACATGAACCGGAGACCCAGGGGTCCGCATCAGGCCGCGCCACAACGATGCAGGGGCCACAAGGGCGCAAGGAGGCTGAGGCACAGACTCGGCCATCCCACCGCGCCAGAGAAGTCACTCACGCGTGCCGGCTGGACAGGAAGCCGAGCTGGGCCACATCCAGGCCCCCAGCGGGCATACTCAGGCCGTAAAACCTGTGCTCCAGGCCTATCACCAGGGCCCCCCAGGCTGGGGCGAGCGCTGCAGGGTGCCCTGCGAAGAGACGCGGTTGCGGGTTGTGCCAGCCGCCCCTGCCTCCATCAGCTCCCCGGCGCGTCCTCCCGGTCCTCGCTTCTTACCTCTCATCACCGAGCCGGACCTGAGGCTGCCCTCGCCCCCCAGATGCAGGAACACGGGTCCGCGTGGGCTGGCCCAGTGCCCCTCATTCACCCAGTAGCGCTGACCCGTGGGGAAGGGAAGAAGAAATAGGCTGGAGAGGCCTGACCTCTTCTTCCTTCCCGGTTCATTGCAGCCTCTCCCCCTTCCGGCTCTTTATGTTTTTGGTAGTACGTGAAATAGGCTTGTTTATGCGTCCCTTTCTCTCCTGTTTGTCTCTTCAGAGGGCCACGGGGGCGCTGACAGAGGGCAGAGGATGAGCGCGTGGGGCCCGGGGATGTGGGGACTGGGGGCAGAGCTGGGGAAGGAAGGCGGCGGGCTCCCCTCCTCCTGGCCTCACCTGCAGGAAGGATCGCCGGTCGGACGTGTTGAAGGGGTCCAGGGGCTGCTCCAGCCAGCCTTGTTTCGGGAGGGCCCCGGCCCCCGGGCCTGAAGTCAGGCTCAGGCCCGAGCTCTCCTGAACCCGCTGGATGTGCTCCCCCAGGCGCCTCCGGAAGGAGGCTGTGGGACGCGGACGGGGAAGGAGTCAGGCCGGGCGCCCTTGGGAGACCCTGCCTGACCCTCAGCGTCTTCCTACCTGGAGCTGAGGACCCCCGGAGGGAGAGCAGGAGCCACAGGGCGGGCCACAGGGCGGGCCTGCCGGCCATGCTGTCCCGTCTTCCGTGCAAGCCTCTGGGCGCTCTGCTCGCCCCTCACACTGAGCCCCTTCGTCAGGTTCCCGGCGCTGGCCTTCACACTTATAGCCTTCCGCCAGGAGCTCGGGCTCTTTTCGGACGCTTCTCCGGGGACAGGCCAGGCGTCTGTGGGAAGCACCGCAGCGGGGCAGGGACGCGGGAGTCGGCGTGTGGAGGCCTGCTGACCTGGCCCCTGAGATCCAGTTTCTCTCTCGCTCGCTGCCCCGGGGTTTCCCATCGCTCTGCCGCCCAGCCTCCCCGCTTCTAGGCCTGACTCTACCTTCTGTCCTTCAGATTATACAGCCCGGGGTCTGGCCCTGCCCACTCGCTCCGCTTTCCTCACTCTGCTCCTCGCATGTCCTCGGGCCCCTTTCTTCTCTTTTGTCTTCTCGGCTTGAGCGTCTGTCCCTGTCCCAGTCTTGCCCCATCTGCTTCCCAATCTCCCCTCTTTCTGCTCCTTAGCATAGCCCCCTGTCCCACCACCCTTTTAAAAAAAAAGTCTCTTTTGGAAAAGGAGAAGGATTTCCCTTAGCTTTAAAGAAACACAAGAATGCCAACAAACTTTTTCTTTCTTTAAAGATTGTATTTATTTATTTGAGAGATAGAGTGAATGGATGTGTAATAGAGAGCGCGCACGAGCAGGGCAGAGCTGACTCCCCACTGAGCAGGGAGCCCAACATGGGACTCGATCCCAGGACCCCAAGATCAGGACCTGAGCAGCGAAAGGCAGATGCTTCACCTACTGAGCGCTGCGGGCACCCCAACTTTTTACTTTTTAAGTAAGAAGAGGGTCTGGCCAGGTGGCTGTTAGCTCAGTGGGCAGAAGGTGCTGTTAACAACACTGATGTTGTGGGTTTGATCCCCAGACAGTCCAAGAAAGGCATTAGTTCCTGTGTTTAAATAAAATTAATTTTGCCACAGTCGACGCAGGTATTGGAAAAGAGGCTCTCCAACGTAAAACTGAGGTTTAATGTTGGCTTTATTTCTCCGTCCTCAGCAGTGACACCCACCTTCTCTGTCCCCCTCTCCAAGGCGGGGGTTGGGGGAAGGAGAAAAGAAGCACCATCTTGAGAAAAAGTGGCTTAAAGCCTTCGGATAGAAATCTTAGTAAAGAAAAGGAGGTTCCGGAGTAGGGGTAGGACTGGAGGTGACACGGGATCTGCTGGCCGCGCCCCCCCCCCCCCACGCCATGTGCCCCCGTCCAGTTCCCTGACTCCCGCCTGCCCGGCTCCTTGGTGCTTCGTACCTGCTCCTCTCCCGTCTTCCCGCTGCCTCTCAACACCATTCAAGTCCATAGTTCCTATTGTTAAAAAAATCAAATCTTACACAACGTCTCCCTTCCTTTCCTTTCCTTTTTAAAAAGTTACCTGTTTGCTCCCACCAGAATTTCTTCCTACAAAGACAGCTTTTGTTTTTCCTTTTTCTGGATCTCTCAGATCGACAACAGTTTTGAACCTAAGCTGGGCATCCAGTAAGTATTTGTGGAGCGAGTGTGCGAAGCCTTTCTGTCAGAGGGTGTTTTCAAATGTTGGCATTTTGTTTGCTGAATCTGACTGACACACCCATATGAAGGAAAAACACCTCCCCGAGTCTATCTGTGACAAGACAACATGGCTGTAAAGGCCACATTATTGCACAGGATACGCAAGGACATCAGAAATGAGAAATGAATAAAAAAATAAAATCCCAGCAAAAAACCGAAAGGTAGATGTCTCAGATTTGCATTTTTTTAAAGATTTTTATTTATTTATTTATTCGACAGATATCACAAGTATGCAGAGAGGCAGGCAGAGAGAGAGAAAGGGAAGCAGGCTGTCTGCTGAGCAGAGAGCCCGATGAGGGGCTCGATCCCAGGACCCCGGGATCACCACCCCAGGACCCCGGGATCACAACCTGAGCTGAAGGCAGAGGCTTTAACCCACTGAGCCACCCAGGTGCCCCTCAGATTTGCATTTTTGAAGGATGATGAAACCATCACTCAAAACTTGAAATATGGAGCCAAAGCTCACTTAGGGGGAGAGCTAGGCTGGGTGGGCTCTGGCCCTTTGAGAGAGCCGAGGGAAGATGGTTTTTGGGGAGGGGGCTCACGGAAGCAAGGACTTCGGGGGGCTGAGAGGGTTGATATACTCTGCGGAAGCATGATTTTGGGGAGAGATGCTCTTGTTTGTTCAGCACTCAAGGGCCTGTTTCTTGAGGTGAATTTTTCTCTCCAGTGGTTCATTGTCTTGAAAACAATGATCACTGATAGACTGAACTGGTTTAAAATCGGTTCTGGTGGCTATTGATAAGTTTGTGGTTAATTTATATTCTCAGCATTTTACTTCGACCTCCCTTCCTTCTTCCCTCCCTCCCTCTCCTATCTATGGCCTCTAAATGTCTAAAATTAACCATCACTTCTAAGTCCTTGACTTCTTCGGGGCCATAGACAACTCATCCTTCTTAAAATATTTTCTTTATCTCACTTTCAAGATACCGCTGTCCTGGTAGTCTTTCTACCTGCCTGGTTTCTTCTTCCCAATATCCTTTGTTTCCCTTCTTCTCACCCACCCTTTTCTATAATGGAATATCCCAGGGTTTGGTCCTGGGCCGCAGCGGCTCCGGCCCTCCTTGCATACACCAGCCAGGCTCCCCTCTTAGGGCTGGTCCCCGTCGCTTCTGCCCCAGGGGGGTGCGGACCAGGCCTTCGCAGAATCGTCCCCGCCGCCGCCGGGAGGATGCAACCTGATCAGCTGTTGCTGGGAGAGGGAGCGGGTCTCAGCGCTGCTCCTGCTCTATAACGTAATTCCTGTAACTTAGAGTTTTGGGCTGCAAAGGGAGCACGAACCTTGAGACTTGGCAGAAAAGCAGGCAGATTGAGGTAGAAAAAGTTGGGAACAAAATTTAGATTTTATGGGAAAAAAAAGCAGTGGACTTTGTTTCCGCCCGGTTTCGAACCGGGGACCTTTCGCGTGTTAGGCGAACGTGATAACCACTACACTACGGAAACCCACGGGCTCGTGAGGGTTTCTATTCCGGAACTAGTTAAAATTAACCTTCAATTCACTTATCCTTCCCTGAGGCCGCATCCTTGGCGGAGGCACTGTTTCCCCCTCTAGGCGTTCCCGTTCTTAGCATCCACAGTACCGGAGCTGGACAATCCATAGCCAGGCCCGCGCCTCCCCCCGGAGCCCCAGTTACTTTGCAGACACGGGGAGGCGGGGGATTCTAGGCAGGTTCCCGGGAAGTGTCTTACTCGGTCCGAGGCTGCAGTGTCTGGCCCTGTAAGATGCCCTGCCCTTCTCCGCATGGCTGAAAATTGTCCCGGAGGAGCGCGAAGCAGCTGGTGAGCCCAGGACACCTGTCTCTGGACCACGCGATGGCGAGCCACAGGTGGAGTGAGTACGGCCGGCTTCACCAGCCTTGGCCTCGGCGAGGGGCTGGGCAGGACCGACCAGCCCTCCTGCCGGGACAGGCTGGGCTCACTTTCTTTTAACTGCCTGGGGGAGGGAACGCATCAGAGGTTCTTCTCCCTGCCGGGGCCACAAACGACTTCACAGGCTCTTTTCTTCTGGAAGCTGAAGGATCTGGAGAATTGAAATCTCATCAGGCAGGACACCCACTTCTGTGATTTTTTCTCCTGTTGGCAGCCTGTCGGGATCTTGGCGTGGGGAGATTCATTCAGACACCTGCTATTAACACTCCTAAATAAGACACCTTCCTGGGGTTTGAAAAGGAACCACCGGGAGGGGGGGTCTCATGCAAAGATGGACGGCAAGAGGTACATTTCCTGAGTGGGTTTGGGAAAGTTTAAAAAACAAGGCAGGAAAAAAAAAATCATGGGCGAAGGTTACTGGTAGCCCAGTCAGCGCGTGTCAGAATTTAGGAAGCATCATCAGAAGTAGCAAACAGCTTGCAAAAGTTCTGCTTTGTCTTAAGTGACGTTTATTCCTTTAGCTTAACCTCATTAGATTGAAATGGTCAGTGGTGAAACGAGAAACGGGGAAATCTGACATAAAAAATTCTTCTCCAGCCTCTTTAGTATTTTGATCCCAATATAAATGGTGGCTCCCTATCACCACCCACTATTTTAGGAACCCTTTGGGTTCCATAGTGATGAAAAATCATAGTCAGTCAGAGATGGACCTGATTATAATTATGGGAAAATAAGCACAGCATTTGCTTTCTCTCTATCCCAACCCATCTTAGAAAGAGCACTAGGGATGTATGAAGGCATAAATGTATAAGGACAAAAAGACGAATCATGGGAGCAACAGGAGGATTTTGAAGACCAGGGAGCAGAATAATCCTGTCATGAAGGAAAAATTTTCATTAGGTATCTTTTGAAAAGCCTTTCTTTTTAGGGTTCACAAGTGTTACATGAACATCTGGTCTATTATATCTCACAGTATCATAATATTCATTATTATGCATTGACCACACTTACCGGTCTACTACTGATCATCTATCTATCACCAAGGTTGGGGGGCATGGCTGAGTCTGATTCTGAAGGACCAAAAATAATGGTGCAGTTAACACCCACATATGACTTGATCTGTGACTTTCTGAGATTTGGGGGAGGTGATGAGGAGTGAAGATCATATATACCTAGGAGCAGATATCTGGATCATTGGATCTGATTAATTTTGAGTTAAAATTATTAGACTGTTCTCCAGGATGGCTGCTTCCTCATGAACTTCCATCAGCAGGACACGAGGGTTCCAATATCCTCATTTCTGCAATAATGGATATCCAAGCTTCTATGTTGGTAGAGTAATATCTCATTTTATTTTACATTTTCATACAATACTAATAATATTAATTGCTTTAAATCAGTTAATCTTTTCAGATTCTTCTTTATCTTAGTTTTTATGAGCATCCTGTTCCTATTCTTTACCCATTTTATGTTGAATTTTCTGTCTGATTTTGCTGATTTTCATGACTTCTTACTACATGACATGGATGAAGCTGTCATTAAATGCTTCAGATATCTTCTACTTTACTCACACATGTCCACTGACCTTTCCATTGTGGCCCTCATTGAACATACTTTTGATTTGGATGAAGTAAATTATACCAACTGTTTGTGCTTTTAGAATTTTTGTTTAGGTCCTCTCTGACCTCTGGGTCACAAAGACATTTCTCTACATACATTTCTATTAATTTTTACCTCTCACATTTGGGTATTTATACTCACTAGTTAAGTATATTTTATAAACTATAGATAATTCTACTCTGTGTTAAGAATCACAATAATTGAGGCAACAAAAGCAAAAATAAACAGGTAGGACTACATCAAATTAAAATTTTCTGCACAGCAAAGGAAATCATGAACAAAATAAAAAGGCAACCTATGGAACGCGAGAAAATATTTGCAGACCATATGTCTGATATGGAGTGGATATCCAAAAAAATCATAAAGAACCACACAACTAATATCAACAAAGTGGGCAGAGGATCTGAAGAGACATTTGTCCAAAGCAGACATCCAGATGGCCAGCAGAGACATGAAACAATGTTCAACATCACTCATCATCAGGGAAATGCAAATCCAAACCACCTCACACTGGTCAGAGTGGTTATTGTAAATAAGATAAGAACGAACAAGGGTTGGCAGGAATATGGAGAAAAAGGAACCCTGTTGGGGATTCTAGAAGCCCTCATGGACTTTCAGTACAACCCTCGAATGCATATCTGGAACTTGTTTTAATAAGTTTTTAAACTCGGTCCCGACTGAAGTGTCTGGACAGCGTCTTACTAGTGCCTGAGTGGATTATATCCACCTGACCCAGTGCCTAGCACATACTAGGGACTCAGGAAAGAGATGTCATTAGTGGAGAGTTAGATCTCTTGGTTAGGATGCGCCCTTATTGAAACCAGTATCACATGTTAAACTCCAAACTCCATATGTGTGCAGTGGGGTTTTCTAAACTTACTCAAAGGGTAGCTTGTCTCAATATTGACTGTTCTCTGGTTTCAGATCCAAAACCCTCACCTGGACAGTCAGATTTACTGACGTTAGAATGGGGGCTTAGATCCAGCAGGCAAAGCAGTGTTGTCTGATGAGAAGTGAGCAGGGTAGAGACCACCTTTGGAGAGTTAAGAGACACAGTTCATGTGGCTGCATTCTCTCTGCCCCTTACTCCACTCCCTTTCCTTTTTGGTTTTCTTTCCAAATCCACTAAGAGAAGGGTCTTCCCTTGAGCATAAGAGGTGATAAAGTGAGTTGAATCTGACAATGTGAGTATTCTTTTTCTTTCTTTTTTTTCTTTCATAGTATTTCTTTTTGCGCTTTTTCTTTAATAATATTTCTCATTTTCGTGCAAGTCTGCAAGATCAGGGATGTGTCAGTCCTTCCCTAACACCCATTGTAATGTATGGTACAAATTAGTGATTAGAATAGTTATTGAACATAGACATTTTTTGTTAGTTTTTTTTTTCCCCTTCCAGGAAGCATTATAAGGACTATAATCCTCACCACACATTAAAGCCTGGTCACAGATTTCTCAGGTATATTCATAACCTTCCAGGGACAAGAATTCTAATAAATTCTAATTTAGTAATTTTGACAAGAGCACTCATACATGCCACCGGGATGGCCGAGTGGTTAAGGCGTTGGACTTAAGATCCAATGGGCGTGTGCCCGCGTGGGTTCGAACCCCACTCCCGGTAGGTGTGAGATTAGAATTCCCTTGTTAAGAGCTGGGGTCTGCTCCAGCAGCCAGGTCTAAGTTTTTATTATCTCAAAATTGACAGACTCTACCATTGATGCCTTCAGGTAATCTATATATAATGTCATCACTGTCATCACTGACATATTGCTATTAAAATCCACTGTCTTCTTAAGTTGTTTCTAGGTGATTCTTTCCTTTATCTTTCTTCCTGTCTTTGAAATTTATGAGCATTTACATGGTTTAATTTTTAAAAATTTTTTATTTTTTATTAACATGTAATGTATTATTGTATTACTTTGTAATACTAATTATTATATTGTATTGTATTATTGTACATGTAACTAATGTATGTATTATATAATGTACAACATATATGTATTGTTCACAGGTTTGTGAATTCACAGGTTTGTGAATCATCAGGCTTACACACTTCACAGCACTCACCATAGCACATACCCTCCCTAGTGTCCATAACCCAGTCACCCTCTCCCTCCCACCCCCAACCCCCAGCAACCCTCAGTTTGTTTCCTGAGATTAAGAGTCTCTTAAGGTTTGTCTCCCTCCCGATTCCATCTTGTTTCCTTTTTTCCTTCCCCACCCTCCAAGCCCCCCATGTTGCCTCTCAAATCCTTCATATCAGGGAGATCATATTATAATTGTCTTTCTCTGATTGATACATGGTTTAATTGTATCTTCCCTGTTGCCTTATTGTTTTTCATGTCTTTTCAAATGATCTGGACTGGCTTCCCTAGGGTTTTCTATACACCTACAATTAGCCCAGGTCCCCTACTAAATCACGTCAGGCTGCTGCTTGTGTGGGGCAAGAGACTAGCCCTCTCTGGTCTGTGTTATCATTTTCCTATGTTTGCTTTCATATCTACCGTACAGCACGTTAGTACTTCTGCTTTACGCAGTCGATCTTATCGAGTGTGATTAAAATTGGGGAATGTATGCCTTCTGTGTGCCTGCAGTGTAACCATTTCTGTGCAATCCGGTCCTTCGTATCTCTCTTGCCTCCTGTTCCTTCTTCTTGTATTCCTTCTCACATTTCCTATGGTGCAAGTCTGCTAGATTTTGCTTGTCTGGACATATCTTCATATCTTCTTCATTTCTGAAAAATATTTTTTGCTTAGTAGAGAATTCAGGGTTAACAGTTTTTTGGGGTTTTAAAAATTATTATGATTTTTGGTCTCTCATCACTTGGAAGTGTCATTTCTTTGTTTCATGACATATGTAATTTCTGGTGAGAGGTCTGCTGTAACTTTTATCTTTTTCAGCTATATATAATATGTATTTTGTTCTTTCATTGCCTTCAGTATTTTCTCTTTTATTTGTTTTCAGCAGTTTGAATTGGAGGTAAATAGTGTCTCCCCGCACCCCAATATGAAATGCTTAGGGTTCTATGGTCTTGGAGCTGTGGCCTGATTTCATTATTTTGAGAAAGTAACCAGTCATTATCCCTTCAAATAATTTTTCTATTCTCTCTTTCTTTGCCTTCTGGGATTTCAGTTATAAATACATTAGGCCACTTGACATTAATCACTAACTCTTCAATGATCTTTTTTTTTTCAATCTTTTTTTTTCTTGGTAAACCATTAAAAGCATCCTGTAGCTCTGTTACCTTGTGTATGTTTTTTTTTTTTAATTTAGCATATCCATTTGACTTTCAGTTTCCAACAATCCACTGAAATTTCTCATCTGCTGACACATGTGGTCTATACTTTCCACTAGAGCCTCTCACATGATACTCGCAGGGTATTTGCAATTTCCTTTCTGACTGTTCCATTAAACGGGACGTCTCTGAATCCCACTTTGTTGATTACTTTTTCTCTTGACAGTGCATGGTTTCTTCTCGCATTTATGAGCGTCTCATCACTTTTATAGTGTTAGGACCGTAGCCTGTGGGACAAATAGTATTTAGGCTGCAGATGGATATGTTGCTTTTACTAAGCTATTGGTGTGTGAGGTTGAATCACACCTATGGTGACTCTTCCAGGATGCAAAAAGAATTAAGAGCAGCTGTGGGGATCATATAAAATCAAAATCAACATTTCCAGGAACTGCTGGAGCTCTTATTACAAGCTCTCAGATGATAAATTCAAAGGTCAAAGACAAAATATTCCAATCATCGCAAAACAAATCATTGATAATCTCATTGCATAGGGGAGGGCCATTGTCATCAGACGAGAATTCTGGATTTTTTGGTGTTCAGGTAATAGTTTACGGTGCTTCAGTCTTGAGCGGTGAGGAGTGATTCTTTCATGCAAATTTTAACACCTTCCATCCGGTCTTTCTGTCTCTTCATTGAAAACTTCTATTACCACCACCTTCTGAAACTGAAGGCACCTATAAAGTAAATGTCAGGATTTTAGTCTTCCACATCATATAACAATCGAGTAACTTCCACACCACACCGAGTTACTCAATTGTTAATTGAGTAACTCGGGTTGCTTCAAGAATAAGCCCACCAAACTGACTGCAACAAAACTGGGACTAACCTTTCCAAAGCGACAAAGCCTGCAGACAAAGCCTCACCAAATTGCAATCCAGGTTCTCCTCTTTACTAAGCAGACAACTCACAGAGCCCTCTTGCATAGGGAAAAAAAAAAGGGCAGGTAAAGAAATTAAGTTAAAAAAATTTTTGTTTTCACACACTAAGAATTGCTTTTGGAGGAGAATACATGCACTTTTTTTTTTTTTAAGTAAAAAAACAGATTCTTCGGAATGCGACACCACGGAGTCTGCCCCAAAGAATGGCATCCTGGCAAACTGATTGCCCTTTATTGGTGTTACCACATCAATAACCACAAGAAGATGTGAGATTTAAACCTATATAATAAGTAAGTTTAGTTTTCCAAGTAGCCATAATTTAAAAGTATGAACAAGTGTAATTAATTGTAATGCTTTTATCCCAAATATTATAATCCAACATGAAATCAACTTAAAAAATCCATGAGTAAGATATCACACATTCTTTTCTGGAATTAAACTTTTTTTTTAAAACTTCACTCATTTATTTGACAGAGAGAGAGAGAGAACACAAGCAGGCAGAGTGGCAGGTAGGGGGAGAGAAAGAAGCAGGCTCTCTGCTGAGCAAGGAGCCAGATGTAGGACTGGATCCCAGAATCCTGGGATCATGAGCTTCCACAGGCAGCCACTTAACCAACTGAGCCACCCAGGCATCCCCAGAACTAAGTTTCAGAAATGTGTTAATGACTATTGTTTTGGCTAGTGCGACTCTAGAATGTTCTGGGGGAAAACAAAAAAAAAAATTTCTCTTCACAAAATAATCCCTGTTGATGTTTTTATGGGGAAGAGAAGTTCCCGACCTGCAAATTAAAAAAAAAAAAAAAAGCCTAAGTTTTCTCCTTTAGGTTCAAGATTGTGATTATTAAATCAAAGATCTTTTTGTTTGTTTGAGGGGGAGACGGAAATGTACTTCTTCCTAAAACAAGACACCAAAAAGGAAAATAAAAAGTATTCGATGAAATTGACACGTTTATAACAAAAATCTTGAGAACAGAAACGGTTGGTTACCTTAAAATAAGTTACCGTGGGAAACAATTAATTACCTTGGTTCAAGCCTAGAGGAATAGTGTAAATAGGTAAAGCAGTGATTCTCCTGCCCGCATAGACGCTGTTGCTTTCACTCTCCCGCGGAAGCTCCGAGGTGGCGGCTGTCCAAAGCGGGCGACAAACTCAGAAGCCCGAGTCCGAGTCCGGCAGTGACGTGCGGCCTGCGGATCCGTCGCGCCCCGGTCCCCTGCTGAAGTCACCGGCTGCCTCCGGCGAGCGCAGGTGTCACCTCCGCAGCCAGGCCCAGAGACCGCGCTCCCTCCTCCCTCGCGGTGACTCCGCGGCGCGGGGATCCGAGCGGCGTTCCCTGGGGGACACCGCACATCCTCCGGACCGTCCTCCGTCCTTCCCCACCTTTGAATTCACCCTCGGTGGCCCAGCTCGGTCTGGACGCGTGGCGGGCTCCCCCTCGCAACGCACGCGGCCCAGCGCCAGCCCGTTTTCGCAGGACGAAGACGTGCACACCCGCCCCTGAAGGCCGCTTTGGCTCGTCCGTGGCCCCCGCCCCCGCCCCGCCCCCGCCCCCCCCCGCTCCTGCAGCTCCGGGGGCGTCCCGGGTGCGCCAAGGAGGCACGCGCAGGTGCGCCTGCAGAGGAGGCCCCGCCAAAGGCGGTCGCGCCCTGGTCTCCCTCACAGCCTCAGCCTCTCGCCTGCTCCACTTCTGTCTGGGATCCTTTACGACCCTGAGCCGGTTCCGGCGTCGGTTCTCCGGGGGGCGGGGAGGAGGCGGCGGCGCTGCGGGGGACCTCGCGGGGCGGGCGGGGCGGGGCCAAGGAGGCTGAGCCGTTTTCGTGCGGGTCAACCTGGATCTTTGCGGAGATCGGCCAGTTGAGGGTCTAAGCGAGGCTCTGACCCGGTTCGTCCACAGCCGGGTCATCTTGCTTCAGCATTTCTCCAGGGCACGTCCCTTCTCTCTCCTCCGGGGCGGATGCTCAGGGACAGAAAGTGTGCGGGAGAGAGAGCCCTGCGCGATGCGGGAGAACGTCGTGAGGAAAATACTGCTTTGTAGCAGTTTAGCGGTTTTTTTTTTTTCTTTGACGCTTCTCTGACTTTTAAATATTAAGGTACAGTTTACATACCATAAACTCCGCGGAAAAGTGTACAATTCAGTGGTTTTTAGTGCACCCAGAGTTGTGCAACCATCACCCTCCTAACTGCAAAACATTTCCATCAGCCCCAGCAAATTCTGTACCTTCCCTCCTTTCCCAGCTCCTGGGAGCTGCCATCTCGGTGGAGGTGCCCATTCTGGACCTTTCCTCTAAGTGGGATGACACCACGTGGCCGTTCGCGGGGCTGGATTCTTACACTCAGCAGATGTCCTCACGGTTCATCCACGTTGTAGCATGTATGACCACATTCCTTTTTATGGCCGGATAATAACCTCGTTTGATTCTGGAAGTTGTCATTCCGAAGCTCTTTCAGCCCCTGTCAGTATGGCAAAAGGGATGTGCAGAAGAGGGGCTGTTGAGCACTTGCTCCCACTTACCGAGGGCCAAGGCTGCCACCGAGGTGAGGAGCCGGGTCAGATGAATTACCTTCCAAAGCACTTGGAGAGTTTGTTTCTCTTACCATCTTGAAGAAACACGGAAAGACATTCTTGTGAGAAAAGAAAAGAGGGAGCCCGAGCCAGCCAGGAGTCGAACCTAGAATCTTCTGATCCGTAGTCAGACGCGTTATCCATTGCGCCACTGGCCCTTCTGCCTAGAGAGTGTTGATTATTCATTATTCACTACAATCACCGGGTTGCTTCCCGCCTTGGGGAATTCCGGTAAAAAAATTACATTTCTGAAAGGATTTTCTGCCTTGAAACATCATGTGTGTGACAGGATGTCACTTGCATTTTTTTTCATTTATGTGCATGCTTGTTTCTATTTTTTCTATCTGTGAACTCTTCAGTAGTTTATGCAATGGGTTCCCTGGTCCATCAGCATTGCATTTTTCTTCTGTACTCAATACTGAGGCTATGAGTGGATCAGTTATTAGTCATTATTTACATCATCATTTACATACATTTGCATCATTTACAATTTTCATATAATGACCAGGAAAGTGGAATAAAATACACTACTGATTATTAATCGATGTTTTCTACCTCACTCTCCAAAGAGCCAAACTTGGGCTGGACAAGATGATTTCAGACTCTATGCAACAGAACAGACATTCAGAAACACCCACCTTCCCAAATTAAGCCACGGGGTGGCAAAAATTCAAAAAAAGGTAAACATTTTAAGAACTCAATTCACGTAGGAACCTAGAAGTTTGGATTTATAATTATAAAACTAAAGACTACCAGTCATCATTAAATCGGCTAGTAAATTAAAGCGCTCAGTACAGGCGGAATAGACACGTGGAAACCCAAGAGCATCTGTAAGTGACGCTGGTCCCCTCCTCTGAGGGCGAGAAGCACAGGAGCTGGGGTCCCAGGCCAGCCAGGGAGCACCTGAGGCCTGAGCCACTAGGCTTCTTGCCTCGGCCAAATTGTTCTTTGTCTCCTTGCTTCGATCTCCTCATTTCTGTGCAATGTTTTAGAGAGCACTTGGCACACACACATACTAATGGATCTTTACGATCCTAGACCTTAATGTTTCCTACCCGTCTGTTTTAGGTTTGCTTGCTTGCTTTTCTTTTTCCCTTTTTTTAAACACCAGAGAAGTCTTTAAGGAAACTTACCTACGTTGCTATCATCAGCAGGAGGTCTTTCATTAAAGAGTTTTAAAAATAAAATTTCCTGAGAGGAGAAGGGAGTTGAGGGAAATTGGAGGGGGAGATGAACCATGAGAGACTATGGACTCTGAAAATCAATCTGAGGGTTTTGAAGGGGCGGGGGGGGTGGGGGGGTTGGGAGGTTGGGGGAGCCTGGTGGTGGGTATTAAGGAGGGCACGTATTGCATGGAGCACTGCGTGTGGTGCATAAACAATGAATTCTGTTACACTGGAAATAAATTAAATAAATTTTAAAAATTTAAAAAAAATAAAATTTCCCGGTTCTCTTCACCCCTGGGATCTGCCTCCAGATTTCATAATCCCAATGCAGGAGGAGCAGACTGTCCTGAGCAGCGCCCCAGCGCGGGGGCGGGCGATTCACAGGTGCGCGGCTTCCAGAAGGACACCAGGGCCAGCACACACCGAGTGGCGTTTAAGAAAGCGGGCGGCGGGGTGTGCGTGGCGGTGGTGGTTAGTACAGACCTCCGGAGAGGTAGGAAGCTGCTTTCCTACAGCCCAGTTTGCGGAATAAGATGAAAAGCCGAAAACACATCTGTTGGTGAGAATGTGATTTTGTAACTTGGGTGGAAAAAAGGACCACCAAGCGCTGTGAGCAGGATTTGAACCTGCGCGGGAGACCCCATTGGATTTCGAGTCCAACGCCTTAACCACTCGGCCATCACAGCCCCACGCAGGTGGGTCCTTTGGACACTAGGATTCACGCTGGTGCAAGGCCCTGGCTCTCGCAGTCCCGTCTTACCAACGCTGGTTGCTTCCTTCGTGTGGCACGTTTACTCTAAGTGGACCCAGAAAGAAATCACTCCCAAGCCTCTCCGAGAGAGAGCAATATTCCAGCATCACAAGAATCCTTGATTTTCAGGATTTTAATTCATAGTTGGCAGGAAGTGAAGCGAGGAGTCGTGCTGTGTGCCAGTTTCCTACTCAGCTGCGCTCGTCCCAGAGTATCCAGCGGGCTGTGCTGCTGGGCAGGACAATTTGTCGGGACCTGCCGATATTTCAAATACTGGCACACCTGAGAGCTTACACTGTGCTGAAGTCTAGTCTCTCCAGCATTAATAACAATATCGGGGAAAACCCTAATTATTCAGAATTATTTGATTAGATAAATCATGGCATAATTAAAGGGTGGAGTGCTATGCATATTGAAGAGAAAATGAGAACGATCATTGTGTACATATATATTTTTTAAAATAAAAGCAATGGTCAGAGGATCGGCAGAGAATGCTACCACTGGGAGTATATTGTGTGAGATTATATATATGCATTTTACAAAAAAATATATCAAGGATATTCAGGAAACTCATGACGACAGTAGCCGGTTGAGGGGCTGGAGACGGGGGAGATGGAATTGTTCAGGAGTGGGAGGGAGCAAGTCACTGCCTGCCATTTTGGACTTTGGATGTGCCTACCAAAAAATATTAAATAAAAGGTCAAGAAAACACTACAAATGAGGAGGTAGGGGACAGAAACTGTTTTTACCAGAGGCCCCCTCTAGAATGCTGGATGGAGAGTTTCCTTTCTGGAACCCAGCCACGTGGAGGGCTCGGAAGGAGGCCTCCCCTGGAGCTCCGGAGAGAGCGAATTGCAACTTGGAGTCAGTCTGTAGTCAGTGGAGAAGCCTGAGGCTTCCCGAGGGGAGAGCCCCAAGAATGGGAGAAGGCGCTCATCAAGGAGACTGTGGAGAGTTCTTTGACTTATTCCTGCATGTGAAGACCCAGGGGACGCCTGTCCTCAGGAGCCAAGAGGCCAGGAAGCAGACTTTCACCAGACTCCGAATCTGCACCTGCTTGAGATTGGACTTCCCACCTCCCAGAATGACGAGAGGTGAGGTGCTTGTCATCTCAGCCGCCTGGTCCAGGCAGCCCGAGGGGACTACGACTGGGATGGAGACACGTTTGAGGCCTATAAGACTGAGCCGTTCTGGAAAGGCAGCTCTCTTCCCCTTGTGAACAGTTTGCATACTGTACATTTGCCCTTGCCCGAAACGTCCGGATGTGAGACAACGATCAGCTTGCAACTTTAAAGCATGGCAACATGGTAAGGGGCTCTGTGACCCGTTTATGACATGGGACCGGAGTGCTGATCTCCCCGTGAGCTTGGGTCGGTAAGGGGGCGGCTGGCTCAGCCAGATGAAAGGCTCCTGCTGCTGATGGGTTTTCTGGTTCAGTACAGAGAAAACAGCAAGCACCACATTGGTGACTACGTAATGGGCGTCAGTGCACCTGTTAATTTTTCCCACTAGTGACACGCCCCCTGAAAAGCAGATACAATGGGAATAAATCCTTGATAAATAAATAAATTTGCAGGTGCTCGCTGTCATTCTCCCTAGCGCACTTGACTTCTCCAGCTGAGTAAGCAAGCTGAGTGGAGATACGGCAGCAATCTCCGCCCTTGTATCTTCCCGGTCCCTGATGTTGTCACTACTCTCTGCAACCCCACCAGTGTGGCTTTTGGTTTACTATTGCCACGGTTAGAGGAATTTCTAGTGGCTTCCGCTTGGCCTTTTTTGCGGTACTAGAATTCCTTCTATCAGTCATAGAAACATTATTAGGGGCACCTGCAAGGTTCAGCTGGTCAAGTGTCTGACTCTTGATTTCAGCTGAGGTCATGGTCTCAGGGTCGTGGGATCCAGCCCCACCTCTGACTCTATGTTCAGGGAGGGGTCTGCTTGGGATTCTCTCTCCCTCTGCCTCTGCCCCTCCCCCTATGCTCTCTCTTAAAATAAACAAAAGAAACAATGTTAAAGATACTGTCTGGAGTTAGGGAAATAATCTCAGGGTAGGTTTAGGGACCCACTGTGCCCACAGTGAAATGGACCAGAAGCAGACTTCATGGAGTCCCTACCTTGCGTGGTGGACAGCAGTGATGCTTTGTACCTCTAGGAATTAATGCCAGCTCTGAGTCATTTCCTAGTAATGCCAGAAAATTCTATTTCCTTTAACCCTAATGCACACTTTGGTAAAAGGACACAGGTCCTTTTAGGAAAGGCTAGGAAGAAGAATGGTATCAATTTTTGGCAACATGTCAATGGTAAACTGGACTTCTCTGTGTTCAAAACTGGCCCCGGCATGGGAGCTCATACAAATCAAGTCCAAGATCAAGGTGCCTGCAGAGATGGTTTCTGATAAGACCTCCCTCTGGCTTGTAGATGGCTCTCTTCTCACTGTGTCCTCACATGGTCTTTCCTCTGTGCAAACTCGGTGAGCAATTTCTGGTTATGTCTTTGTCTTTGTATAAGGACACCAGTCCAATTGGAGGAAGGCCCCACTATTCTGACCTCATTTTACCTTATTTACCTCCCAAAAGTTCCTGTCTCCAAATACAGACACATTAGGGGTTCGGGCTTAAACATGTGAATTTCAAGTCCGTAACAACACCCAGCTAGTCTTTGGCAATTCATCGCCAACATTTGGCTCCTTTCATCCTGGGATCCCATCACATCCATTATGTTCAGGGGTCCCAGTTTCGTGGCAGCAGGTCCCCCTGTAACTTCTGGCTTTGAGGAAAACAACAAGTGGGCAGAGCAACTTGAGGATGCCGAGGCTCTCCTTGTGAATTTCTTTCTCACAACCTTGGTGGATGTTCCTCTGGAGAAGCCCGTGATAAATTCATCCTAGAATTTCAATCTCCTTACACCCCTAGTTTGCTCTGCAGACACCAAGGAAAAACTGATGTTTCAATTTCATTGTGCTGGTTCATATATTAATCATTTATTAATTATGCTTTTTTAATGAATGAAAATGTAGAGCTGTTCCCAGGCCCTCGAGTTAAAACATTGACTTGGGGCCCTCAGCCAAGTGAGACTGTCAGTGAGACTGAGTTTGATCTGATGCAACTTTGTGGGCTGCCACCTCTATCCTATCCACTTAAGATCCATTCTCATTCACACTGGCCAAGTATCTGTCAATATAAACTGGGGGAAATCATGCAATTATTTTGATGTGGATCACAGCTCCTCACGGGTCACACTTGACCCTGTGGAGTCTCAAAAAAGGAGACAGGTGGTAGTGATAGAGCCTAGAGAGAATCAGCTGAGCTTAGCGAGGCAAGTATCAATGAGGCCGTTACAAACATATCAGACAAGAGGATACTAACATCTTAAGGCTGTCGAAGGTCTGCTTCTACCAGTTAGCACTAGGGGCTTATAATCTGGACATGTAGGATAACTTCCCTAAATATGGTTGAGCCAGGGGATAGTTCCCCTCTTCTAAGCTTATCTCATCCAGAAAATAAAGTTTGCAATATTTCTAATTTTTAGCAAAATCTCTGACTAAAATACAGACCCACCTATCGTTAAATTAGTATGCAATTTCCTCCTTTCCTGTTTCACTATCCTAGCCTTACCCATTCCCTAAGATTATAATTTATCTTTTACCTAAAATCAGTTCATTTTTGTTGGAGTCAGTTCACTTTTTAACAATAAATTTAGAAAGACTGTTTCTCAGTCTGAGTCTCATCAAGAGTAACGGTGGCATTACATTTTGTTGCCAAATATTGCCAATTTGGTTGGCATAATACCTTATGTTAAATTTTTTTTTGCCTTGATATCATGTGTCCTATTCAACTATGATGGAGAGAGCATGAGATTCGAGCGGAAGGTGACAATCTTGTCTTGATTCTTGTGTGTGCCAGCTCTAAGTTCTGGCAAATTAAACAGTAGGACGAAGATGCCACGCTTCTGTAAGGAAGACTAATTCCAGACTCTGAGTTCCTTGAGGTCAAAGACTTTTTGCATTTGCATTCCACACCAGCGAATGGTGTTCTGGAAACCTTTCTCTTGCTCCTATATGAGTCTCAGGATCCTGGAGGTGAGATGAAGCCCCATGACTGTGTCTAGTCAATTATCTCCAAAGGAAGAGGCCGTGGCTTCTGACCATCTCCTGAGCTCAAGCCGCTCAATTCCGGTTTCCAAAGAGTCATTTTCTGTCACCAAGAGACGAGTATCAGGCCCCACTGCAGAGGCTGAGAAACAGCATAGATGGCATGGGGAGGTCTTGAGATCAAAGTCTCCAGTTGTGGTCGTGGTACACGGTATGTGTATGAATCCGATCATTACGCTGTCCTCCTTAAACTTACACAATGCTCCCCGTCAAGTTTACTTAAAACAACAACAACAACAACTTGTATTATAGGACATTACAGGTCTAACCCCCCAGTACTCCAGGATGCTGCCCAGGCTTTTCATGGCTGAAGTTGGTGCAAGAACTGAGGCCCTGGGTAAAGCCTGCGCTCGGTTATAGGGTTTTCTTTCTGTATAGGTAGAAGGGAGGGGGCGAAACGCGGCGCAGCGACCATCCCCTGAGCCGGCCTGGAGTCAGTGCGCCCGGGCCCTGCAGACACAAACCGCCGTAATGACGCGCGCGGGGTCAGAGGTGCCCAAGCGCCACCGCTAGCACAGCGTTTCCGTAGTGTAGTGGTTATCACGTTCGCCTCACACGCGAAAGGTCCCCGGTTCGAAACCGGGCGGAAACAGGTATTTTCCTTTGTTATTTTTCCTGGAATGCACTTAACTTGATGTCAGAGATTTTAGAGACTGGAACTTCTATCTGCAAACCACGGAAAATGTCAAGTCGCCGCCCTTCCTGTTTGTTAGAAATGAGTTTTCCTGAGAGCCCTGCGCTGTGGGTCCCGGGGGGACAAGGAGAGGGAAGCGGGGCGCGGGGAGGATCACTGTCTTCGCGGTCCGGGTCTCCACGGACGGCGGCCCCCGCCCCGAAGCCGAGTGGCAGGGACCCCAGCCGCCAGCCCCTGTTCCTTGGCAGGCACAGATGTTCACCCCCGATCCGCTGACCCCGGCGCGGGGGAGCGGGGGCGGCGGGGGCGCCGAGCGGGCGCGCGCTTCTCGGGGGACCGGAGCGCGGCCCGGGGCGCGGGCGGCCGCAGGCGGGACGGCGGCCTCGGCGCTGCACCTGCGGGGGCGACTCTTCCCTCCGGCCGCCCGGCTCTCGGCGCGCGGCGGCTCCTGCCCGGGCTTCTTTCCCCGCCGTCCCGGGCTCTGCGGGACCAGCCAGCCCGCGCCTCCTCGCGGTGGGAAAGGCGCCCTGCAGCTCTCCCGGCGCTTCTCCCGGGCGGTTCCCAGCCGGGCGAGCCGAGGGGGCCGGTGCCGCCCAGTCTTTGGAGGGCCAGCCTAGGACACAGCCGTGCCAGGTCAAAACGATCACGAAATGCAAAAGGAATGATTATGCACATATGCATTACTACTGTGACATAAAAATATGGGTGTTTGTAGCTGTTTGTAGTTTATTTAATAGAAACAGGTAAAAGTAGCCTTGAGTAACTAACAGCAGGACTAATTGAACAAATAATGTATGTGAGGAAACATAATATTTTTTATAAAGTTTCTGTCCTCCGACGCAGAAACTTGAACCTCTTATTGTATATTTCGGTTTTGTAGACTACGTTATTGTGTCTGCATAAAGTACATACATGTAATATCTTTTTAAAGGAAAGCAAATACAATAGGACAAATTAAACAAATTACCTATATTTAATGACATAGGTTTTTTTTTCCTGTCCCATGATACTGTAGGATATTTTTACTTTTTGCTTCCTTTTCCAGTAATGTTTCACTGAACTGCCTGCAGCCTTCAGGACATTCTTCTTTTCTTTAATGCAGTGCTGAGTCCAAGACCAGTTATAGGTAAGATTCGCGTTGATATGCAGGTCTGTTCCCTTCAAGTCTTGCGTCACTGTTCCTTGCGTCAGTTCGGTGTAGTGATATCCGACATGCAGGTCACCCGGCACAGAGTCGGACCACAAACAGCTTCTTTATGGACAGCCGCTAGGCTGTTACCATATATATTTTAAGGGAACTAGTTTCAATAGCGATTTTGGCCCGGAAATCTGGAAACGCTTGGTTCGGTTGTGCGAAGTTGCAACAGTGTGTCCCTCTCAACCTACTGATTAAAGCAAGCCCATAGGCTTCAGAATATCAGGTTTCTGAACCCGAACAAAAGAATCAAAGGAAACTAAATTCCACAAAGAGGGCTTCATAGGATAAAAGAGGCCTCTGGTTGCCCTTGTCCCTGGGAGAGGAGCAGAGGGGCAAAGGAAGACAACCCTATGAAGACCCCATTAGGAGCAACTGGAAGAAACTCCAAGAGATTTTTAATGTTTGTTGGTGGGCCTGCTTGACCCTAGCGGAGAATTCCATGCAGCCCAAACCACCGCTGATTGTCTCTGCGGAGGAGAGTAAGCCACAAGGGGCCTAAGGGGAAAGGCCACTAAGAGGAGAGAAATATGCACCCAGGCAGCCGCAGGGGCAAAGCCGGTCCAAGGCACTTTGTATTCAACTGCCAAGAGCCAGCACTGAGAGCTGAGAGGAATCTCTCCAAGGCTCTCCAGAAGGAGAGGGATCCCCCCGCCGAAAAAAGAGCCAGGCGAAGACTGGAGAACAAAGAGGTTGCCCAGCAGCCCAAAGAGCCCGGCCCTTCCGCAGGAGAGCTCTCCCAGGGCTTGGAACGCCAAGGGAGCGGCAGTAAAGTGCAAAGAGAAAAGGGACCGGAGAGCACAAAATCTGATTTTTCAGGTTTTTTTTTTTACTAGAGGACAAAGCAAGTGCCGAGTGAGTTCACACGCAGGTTGCTGACGCCAAGAAACACGCTAAACACAAAGAACGTGATCTCACAGCTTTTATTTTCACATTAAAAACCAAATTTATAAATGGCATCATGGAAAATTAGCAAATGAGTAGTTGATCTGCCTTGTCGAAAGACAAGAGCTCCCCTTTCTGCAAAAGAAAGAAAGGAGCGAAGAAGTGACTTTGGAGTCTTGCTCAGATACGCGTTTGTACAAAGCGGCTCAGCGAACTTCAGAAGCAGGAAAGGGCACTGAGACGAGACCTGGGAGGGTTGCAGCGTCCCGCAGAGAAAAGATAAAGGCCCCAACTCCGAACTCGCCTTGGTCTCGGCTTCTTCTTTTGTCTCGCATTTAGGGCGTCTTAGTACGTTTGGGATGGAGAGGGGTCAGAGGCTCTGGAGGGGCAGGCCCCGGTCCTCGAGCCCCGCCGAAGCCAGCCCTGTCCTCGGGCGCCACCACGCGTCCACAAGCCGCACTGCAGCTCCAGATTCCCGGCGCCGCTCGCGATTCCGCCCGGGGCTAGCGCGGACCCGCGGAGGCCGGGGGCGGGGGCTGCAGGCCCGGGGTCCGCAGGGTCCCGGCGAAGCCGACCTGCCCTGAACGGGCCCCAGGAGCGGGGAGCCTGCGCGGCGGCGGCCCCTCCCGGGCTGAGGCGACTCCCGGTGCAAGAGAGGGAGCCTCGCTCGGGATTTCTAGCGGCTGCTGCCGTCCGTTTGAGGACTCCGTTTTCCCGGGAGGAAGCCCATCCCGCTCTGTCGCCTCCGGGAAGCTTCTTTTCTCTTTTTTTATGGAAGAAAGAGCATTTTTCTCAACTTCTTAGCGGGGGCAGGGAGGGGGTGGGGCTCGGGCTGAGCATGACTTTAACATACATAAGTAGAGGACCCGCCCCAAGGCGGCCGGTTAGCTCAGTTGGTTAGAGCGTGGTGCTAATAACGCCAAGGTCGCGGGTTCGATCCCCGTACGGGCCACGAGCGTGCTGTTTTTCCTTTTCTGCCCGCCACGTCCGCGTGGGCTCTGCGGCCTCCCACCCAGCGACAGATAGCCCAGGGGCGCCGCTGCTGAGCGGTGAGTTCCGAAGCTTCACTTTTTTGAAAAAAGAAATCGCGTCCAGGCGTCCGGGGTGGGGAGAGGTGCTGCCTTTCGGGGCGCATCAGGAGGGTTGGTCGCACTGCTTGCTGCGCTCCGGAGACTTTGTGGCGACCCCGCGCAGGCTTCCGGAGGAGCGGGCGGCGCTGGGGCCGCGTTGCCGTCCCCGGGGTGGGGGGACGCTCGCCGCCGCAGCCCCTTCCCTCCTCGCGTGGGGGCAGGGTGCCCGCTCGCCGCCTGGTCCCGCGCCGCGCACGGCTCGGTAGAACATTTAAGAACTCGGGTCCCAACCCCGAGGTTCGGCGTCGTGGTCTGCGCGGTGCGGACGCGGTGGGGCCCGGGGAGCCTCGGGCCGCCCCGGGTCCTAGCGCCCGCCTCGTTCTGCCCCAGGATCCTCCCGGGCCTCTGCCACCTGCTGCTCCTTGGCCCTCGCACGACCTCGCAGGCTGCCAGCGCGCTCTGCTCTTCCTCCTGTTTCCTTCCTGTTTCTTCCTCCTGAGTCTGGGGTACCACCAAAGTGGCATTAGCCGTACCGATTACATCATAACGTAAGCAATGTCTCAAGCACGGTGCCGGCGATGTGGGAGATGCTCAGTGCATCCAAGAAAGCGGGGGCTGCACCTGTGTGCTCAGTGCTGCGCCCTTCTCGTCGAGAGCAGTGCCGAGGTCAAAGTGAAAGGCTGAGAAACCTATTTAAAAAATTAATAAAGGATACCTACTTCTCCGTGCTATATTAAATACTATACCCAGATATTTGTGCAAGGACTCGACAGGCCTTTGCTGACCTCGAGGATGAAGGGCAGCCCCGCCGCGGGATGCGGAAACGCGCTGGAGCGTGACCGCTCGCTGACAGTCTGCCAGGACCTCTCCGCCGCACACCTGCCCCGAGGAACGGGCCTGCCACACCTTCAGCTAGCCCGAGGAGCCCCCTGGGTTTTGTTTTTCTTGGGTGAGGTCATAGCGTCACGTGGTTGGTAACTAAATGAGTGTGTCCCCCGCCTGTCCCTTCTTCACCTGTCACTGCTCACCACTGTCTCCCAGATGTAACGCCTGTTCTTAGTTTCACGCGTATGCTCCCTGATTTCCTTACGCGTGGAGATGTAAATATGAATATAAATGTTCTCTTTCTAGTTACAAACTGGTACATTGTGCACACGATTTTGCATCGTGCTCTTTTCACTTGAGGTGTCTTGGAGGTATGGATTAATCAGCATACACCGAGTTCTCAAACAGCATACTTCTATGATTTTATATATATACACACAGAGCCTATTTTCAACTGAATTGGTCCAGCTAGCCAGAAGTTGAAGCTGAACTTTGAATCCATTTTACCCCTGACACATGAAGTATACAAGTAGGGCTGGCGAGAGGCCGGGAACAGGGTGCCTTTAATTTTCTGTTATAATGTGAATAAAACACTTTCTCTGATTTTCCAATAGTACTAAAGTAGCAGCTTCAAAGCACACTGTTGATCAAAGGAAATTATGTATAGATTTATTCAAAGGCAATTTTCAAAAAAAGGTAAAACTAGGACTCACAGACATACAAAAATGAGCCTGTTGTTAGACAATAAGATATTTTCAACTGTTTTAGCTCACAAAAGCGAAGTCTATCAAATTGTTACAACTCACAGCATAGACTGAGGAAAGAGAAAGAGCTTCTTTGTAGATCTAGAAGATAGAACTCTGTAACAGCATCAACCGTATTCCAGACAGATAGTTACCCCTCAGTCAGGCCTCTGTAATTCTTGCTCCCCTAGACTTGAGTTACAGTTATAAGGGTAAATAATTTATAAGGGTAAATTATTTTCTCTGATTATATAGGGAAAGTGCCCTTCTTCTCCCCCTCCCCCACATCCTTCCTTGCTGTTTCTTGGATATGTAGTGAATCTGAGTCCTGACTCCAGGCTTCAGAATAGAGATCAATGTCTCTATGGATGAAGTCCAGTCTTCAGTTGTTTTTTTTTTAAAGATTATTTATTTATTTATTTGACAGAGATCACAAGTAGGCAGAGCAAGTAGATCACAAGTAGATCATAAGTAGATCACAAGTAGGCAAGCAGAGAGAGAGGAAGGAAGCAGGCTCCCTGCTGAGCAGAGAGCCCGATGTGGGGCTCGATTCCAGGACCCCGGGATCATGACCCCAGCCGAAGGCAGAGGCTTCAACCCACTGAGCCACCCAGGCGCTCCCAGTCTTCAGTTTTTACCCTGCAGAGTATCTCTAAGGTTGTGAGCCAAATAACCTCTAGGTATATAACAATGTACCTCCAGAATTAGGTCCGGGGGCTCTCAGGAGATTGACGGGAGACTCACAAGGTGCAGCCCTTTGCTTCTCAAGGAGATAAAGAGAAGTCAATATTCTTTCCTCAGCGTTGCTGTAAACAGTGAGTCAGTGTTTATACTTTTGTCATCACTTTGGTGCTACCTTAAATACATGTAAATACGGTAATACTTCATAATCTGTCTTCTCTTTCTTCTATTGATCAGGAAGCTTCTTCCTGTTGGCGGGGTCATTTTCTTCCCCCACCACGGTTTCATGAACCCACACACTTCTTGAGCAGAATTCTGGAAACCCAGACTCAGTAGAATGGTTATGGTCTTAAGGTTGTTGAAGCCACACCATCAGGAGTGTGTAAGCAAGCGCACCTGGCATAGTCATCTTTTCCTATGAAGCTTTGAGATGGTCTCTCTTTGTTGAAGATGAAGCTGATTGCAAGTCCTTTCCCAACAAAATGACTATGTAGAGTGATGACAAAAGATTTTAAATGTTGTGATTGATTTATTACGTATAATTTTCCAAGGCAAAAGGGCTGATGAGAATTCATAACAATCATAATGCCACTAACAAGGAATTCTGGTTGTTTCTTGCCGTGCAAAACAAGATAACAGAGCCAATCCAAAAGAAGTTCTAGATAAAATAGCTGTAGACATAATGACCTATCATATTTTCAAAGAAGATAGAAAACACTGCATTTAATTTATAGAAGTGGATAAACATGATTTCCACAGAGAAAAAGTCTTGAAATGGACATATGCTAATCCTGAGACATCCTATGCCACAAATGTACAAGTCACAGAGGAAGAATATAAAAGGACTATGTCAACAGTAGGAAGCAAAGAGGCTTGGTAAGTCGGGAGTAGGTTCTACATATTTATACATTAATGACTTAATAATAAGTGATGTAAACCCCCAATTAAAACTCAGTAGCCCAGAAGATGCTAGATTCAAATTAAAGAAGTGAAGTTGTGACTGAGTTAACATAAAAGAAATAGCTGGGACTATGACTGATTACACTCTACCCTTGTTGTCTATTATCAGCCAAACACCACCAGGGATTTATATGTCGATAGAAACGTGTCATGGACAGTAAGAGCATTGATGAACCTCCGGGAATTTCCCATTCGGTGTAAAACTTCTGCAATATTTATATTAACATTTTATCCATGCAAACTTGACTTAGGGAAGACTAAGCCTTTCTCCTTCTCTTCTCCTTCCTCCTTCTTCTCCTTCTTCCTCTTCTGATTTTCAAGTCTTCTTGTGCAACTTATCTATAGTAACATATCAAGTAGCCCTGGTTCTTTCCAGCATCTCTCTTTTTGCAGAGTGAAAAAAGAAATCTTTATGATTTTCTAGGTACCTCCTGGGAAGTCTCAAAAACAGTTGCAGGTGGAAAAGATATCTTGAAAGTTTTATTGTACATTTAGGATTTCATTTGGGGAGGCCAAAAATTAAAAGTTGTCAGGCCATTTGAACACTTAGGAGAAGAATCAGATCATGGTTGCTGGAGAAGATACTTGGCTACTTGTTTCAAAGTTACAGTAAAACATTTAAAAATAAGCATGGAAGGTAACATGATTGTAAAGAACTGTAGTTCATTCCTATGTGAGGAAACCTTTGTTGTCTCAAATGATTAAAGACAGCACAGTCAGCATAAACTAAAAAAGGTTATCTCTAAAATACGGAATATTTGCTCTCCAAGAAGGGAAAACCAAAAGGTACCCTGTCATATTATGGGGAAGGCAAGAAGCAGTAAACCAAAGAAACAGACACATCAAAATGAAACAAACCTTCCTAGCTTTTACTACAGTTCATGGCTTTTAAAACTCAGGTATTATAAATGAGGATAAATAAATATGATTTTCAAATTCTGTCCTTAGTTATGCTCTTCCCCATCCTGGAACACTTTGACACTGTATTTCAGGACTGGCTTCAGGAGTCTACAAGGTTGGAACTAATTTCCTGCTATTACCAAGCTGTCCCCAACATGGATTGTGTTCCCCTTTGTTATTGTCAAATGAGTTAATCAGTAGCGATTGTAAACACTTGTGTTGGAATTGTTTGTAAGAGAATAAGCATTCCAAGTTTGTAATTTAGGTACTTAAATCTCCGATTAAATCTCCGATTTAAGTTTATTCCATTGTTTACAGTGCTTTTCAACAGCAGCTTTCCAGTGTAAAGGACCCTTGGAATACCAAACTTCTGACTTGCCCCAGATGAATGGGCTGACCCAACGAAGCACGAAAGCAAGGAGCAGGAGGCTCTGCAGATGTAAGAGAAATAATCTGTCTGTTCCAGCATGTACAGAAATAAACAAACCAACTATTAACAACCATATTTCAAGATTTGATTTATAAATCTGTTTAAAGCCTAAGGCAACTGCTTATAAACTGCCAGATAGACTTATTTTCAAATATTTTTCCTGTTGTGTGCAGCCTTTTTGTTTATTTTGATCTGCCGGTCTTGTTTTCTTGAATTTGTTTTAGTCATTATCTTCCTAGGAAGATTTCATGTCAGCCCACTATATTAAAAAAAAATCTTTATTGAATCCATTATCTTGCAAAACTTAAAATGTTATATGTTCTGTCATTTCTCCTAACTTCCTTTCTCCTCTTCCTAAGTTTGGCCAAAGACACAGGAGAGAGGACTCAGCTTTCTTATCCATCACCCAGGCTGCGGGGGCGGGGGGTGGTGGTCTGGGGATATATTAATAATGGTATTAATTATGGAGGAGCCTCCCTTTCATCTGTTGTGAGTTTGGGGCAACCAGCAGTGTTATGGAGGCAAATTTGACTCCTGGTTGTTTACTTCATGATTTAGACAAGGATTGACAGGTACCCAGTAGCATATGTGTTCCTCCCTGATGGAGTTTTGGTAGGTAGAGGGCAGGAATAACACTTTAATATATGATCTATAGGTCTAATGGTATTTTCAATCTTCCCTGGATTTAGTTTCTACTGAGAGAGAATACTGCAGTATTAAAGTTACATGAGGCTTGTAACTGATGGGGGGAGGAGGAGGAAAGACCATCTGCCTTCTGCCTTTCTGAGATCTTAGCTGAAACCCCTGTAAGGAAAGATGAAGAAGAGAAAAACAAATGGAATTTTTTAACACATTTACCAGGTAAAGGTGGGAGACACCCCAAGAAGGACAGGTAACTGTCTGGGTGGCTCAGAAGTCCAGCTCATGTAGCACCTTTAACAAAGGACCATAAATCGGTGGTGAAATGATGGAACAAAGGAAGGCAGCGTCAGGCCAAGGGCAGAAATAAAAGTTAGTACTAAGTTTGTGATTTCATTTCCAGGCAGATCGGCTCTGAAGTTGTCTCTGGGGATTAATCTTCGTCTTTTCTGGTAGAGAGGGAAGGAGGGACCTCTTTGCAAACCTCTGTCCTGCTTCTAGGCGGGTTGGGGGTGGGGGCAGAGAATTTTTTGGGAACCTGGTTCTTCTCACTCGCTTTTAGCTCTCGATAATCCGTATGCCAGAGTGGCAGATTGGGATGGTATCGCCTGCCACCCCTCACCGCCATCTTTCCGTTCACATCCCTTTGAAATTGGGAGGGGCAGAACCACTAGGAATAAAAGGAAGATGAAACCAAGTTTACCCTGGAGTGTAGGCTGGATTTCAGGCACGGGGCAGGACCAGGTTAGAGACAGCGATTCTCAAGGAACTCCCGTCATAACCTTTGAAATCTCTTTACATAAGATGGAAAAGCCCAGTGCGTGGGGCAGTGCTACACTATGTTTTAGCTTATGAACCACGATATAACCCAAGATTCAAGTACGTGATAGCCCATTTGTGATTTATTTCTTCAAAATGGCATTGACCTCTAGTCCTGTCCTTCAAACTCAGTGGCTTGTCTGATGCACAAGGATGACAGTTCTTAGGGTTGCCCAAAACCAGAATGGTGAGAGTGTAAGTGTCCCCTGTGCTCCCTTACTTGTCCTCATAAACCACGAGTCTGACTCAAACCGGACTCCATAGCTAATTACTTCTTGGTCTGACCCTGACAACCAGACTCCGTCATTTAGCTGAAAATGTTGGCCGTCACAGATTCAGAGATTGGAGGCTGAACTTCCAAGACAGAGTGTGAGATGTTGCTTTCTATCACCTACAGCAAGATAACCAGTGCTCGGTGCCTAACCTGGTCTTCCCTATCATCAGCAAAGCCATCACTTTGACCACCTACAGAAATGTGACTCATTTTCCCTTCATCCCAACCCTTCACGGTGGGATGCAATCGCCCAGCAAGAGACTCTTCCCCTGTTGGTATAACAATTGAACATAGGCTCTACCTACCGTATAAATTCTTCAAGGCCTCTCCAACATATTCCAGGGCACGGACACTGTTGAAAATAGAAAACAAAACAAAGAAGGCCCCGCTGGGATTCGAACCCAGGATCTCCTGTTTACTAGACAGGCGCTTTGACCAGCTAAGCCACAGAGCCCCTTTTTGCATTCATGTTCAGTTATATCATATTTATACCATCTTCTGTGAAATGTAGCAATTTGTCAGAAATTTACTTGATTTTGTGGCAAAGGTAAGATAGCTGTGTTTCTCAGATTTTACTAAAACAGAAACTTCAACATTTAAGAAATGCATTCTTCAATGCAAGGTTTTGAAAATTCCAAATTAAAAAAAAAAGGGGGGGGTTAAATTCCTATTTCATGGTGACTATTGCCATCTAGAGGAAATATTGGATATTGCAGCACCTTTTAATTTGGTTTCCGCTTTAATTCACTCATTTGTCCACAAATGTGTGCTTTCCTTATAGAATTTGTATTCTAGAGGGAGGTAAAGAAAGCAAGTGTAAGTAATCCGCCCTAAACCCCTACCCCAACCCCCCAAAAAACAAGGTAAGTGGTGGAGGTAACCACTACCGCCAGGTTACACACCCACAGTGCTGCCTTCTGAGCTAGTTTATTCTATTTGAACGAGACTATCATGCTTCCTTCCATTTTACCTAATTTGGCTCAAGAAAGCGAGCAGAGATGAGGACACACGGACGCAGAGATTTTCAGCCACGCTGCTTCCAACTTGCCCAAACCAGACAATGTCATGCCCTTTCTTTCAAGGACAGCTTGGAGCTCCACAGATGTGTGGCTCAGCATGGAGTTCCCCAGGAGGAAACTTCAGGCACAGTCTAGTTCTGTTCGTGGACCTGCTGGGTTAAAACGGACTTGGTGTCTGTCTTCATCAAGACAGACAAACTGAGTGGAGGATACAGAGAAGTGAGAAGAAAACTGGGGTGAGAAATCACATGGGAGATTTCCTTGGGACAGATCCTCCGTAAACCTGCCTTCCTCTGGACATCTCTGGCTTTTCCAGACCCTGAATCTGACCTAGTTGCCCTTTCTTACAACACTTCAAGACTGATGCATTCCCTTTGTCCCCAGGTCCTGCTGCCATACCTCTCTTTATATAAGCTAATCTGTTTATTGTACATTGTTTCAATATGCATGTTTTGTAAAATTGACATTGCATGCACATATATTATAAATGTATATAAATGGTATATTATATATTTTTATGTCTTTTAAAAACATTATGACTTCAAGAGCCATCAAAATTATCCCACGTCTACCTAAGTCATGGCTCCTAACTGCTATATAAAATCCCATGGTGGGTACTCACGATGTGTTTTCTCTCTTCTGTCCCAATGGTGGACTCACAGGTTGCCTCCACTGTCCCTGACTCCAAATAATACTGCCTTTTCACCCGCCCCCTTTATGTCTGTGTTTGCAAATTTCACTGAGATGTAGGAGTGGAATGGCTAATTAATCCCAGTCTCTTGTCCAGGCCACACTCCCCCCTTCCACACAGCCTTGTCCAAGCTTGACACCATTCAGCTTTCTACTTTGTAATCTAACATGTGTAATGAGTCTCATCATTGTTTTGTTTTGTTTTTTTTCAATTCGCATTTGTGGTTTCTAAAGACTCTGAGCATCTGTTTACGTGTCTGTTAGCTACTGGCACTCCGTCTTATGACATTGACTCTTATAATGAGCCCATGTTCTTATTGAGGTTGGTTTGTCTTTCACATTGATGCACAGGGGGTATATTGTGTATCGTGGTCACTGGGCTACTGTGAATTTTAGGTCTTGCAATATCATCTCCCAATGTGTTACCTGTCTGTTGACTTGTCAGTGGAGGAACCTAATGACAGATCCTTGATTTTGTTAAGGATTCCTCTCTTTCACCCCAGGGTTTGTACTTTTAAGGTTATGCTTAAAGGGTCTTTCTCTGTTAATAAGTTAAAAAATGTTCTCTCTAAAAAACAAAAGCTGTGTACATTTTCTTTTTCACAGTTGGGATGTTGATCGATCTAGTACTGAGTAT